>VWZD01007295.1:43729-128460 GCA_013396695.1 Sakesphorus luctuosus | reverse complement strand
CCCCCCCCCCAGTAACACAGGGCAATAAAATAGCTTGCACACCACCTCCTCTGTAACACAAAGCAAAGGAAAGAACAGAGCCGCTTCTCATCAACACACATGTTAAGAGGGAACTACACACTGCAAAGGAACTCAACTAATATAAAGTAAGGCATATACCTGGTAAGTTGCAAAGTGTAAGGCAAGTTACTGTTACTAGTATTAAAGCAGCAAAACACAGTTAGTAAATAAGGTGCTTATAGAGTAAGAATCAAAGTAGCTGTAAGCATAAGATAGACTGTATAAAGCAATAAGCTTTGTAAGAGAGTAAAGTATAAGATATAAAGTATAGAAAGCACATGGTTTCTCACCCCTACATTGTCCGAAGAGGTGGGAAGAGGCAGGGCAAGCTGCTCGCAGCTACCCCTGCATAACATTTCTCCCCTGTTTTGGCTTATGCCAAATCTCTTTTTATACCTTTTTTTTTCCTTTAGGTAGGTTGAGTGACTATAGTCAATACTTTGGGGTGTGATAGATGCCTGAGAGGTGGCTCCTTGGGTCTCTGCAGGGTGCCACAGGGTGCAGCAAAGAAAGGCCATGTCATTTCCATAACACTCCATTCCACCAATAAGCATTTTCAGGGAGACAATGGTTCCTGCAAACATCCCTCCAGGGAAGCCGAGGGGTTTCCCTCAACTAATCAAGACCTTATCAGGGCCATCACCCCACACCAAGTCAACATGTTTATGAAGGTATGCAATGGCCCTGGATTAAAAAGAAGCAAAAAATTACCAGTAAATCTATGATGACTGCAGGCTGGTTTAGTACCTCCAGCTGTGGCCACACACTCCTGGTGACGATGCGGCTGCAAGGCTTCCCCATTAATGCTGCTGATGGATTATCATTAAAGCTTCCTGTGTTTTGTGTAGATATCTATGAGTATGTGTGGGTGTTATTTTTTCCCCTCAGTTAGATTCTCTCTCAGAACAGTAAGCACTTGAGCGTCAGTTTTATTTCAGTGCTTTCTTCTGACTGTCTACAATCCCATACCTCTGAACTTCATTAGGTAACCAGTTAAAATTAGGATGCATTTTTCTCAATTTACCATACATTTTCAACCTTCAGCATAGGTAGCTATGAATAATGTCCTCATAACTATAGGTAGCCTTTCTTAACTCTTTATACACAATTGAAAATTCTGGTAACTTTAAAATTGTATTCTATCTGGACATAAAATTGGTTCCAGCTTTTAAAGAGTCTATCTTCAATCTTCAGTATTTGATAGATCAAAGAGTCTTGTTGCTGGCAGCAAGAACTGTCTCTTTGCCTTGTATATACTCAGGCTTAAGTAGTATCTTTCTAATTGCTTTTTTCCTTTAACTTAACTGCGATTGAAGAAAAAATATGTGGCATAATTTGGAAAATAATTTCCTATCCTAATTTCTTATGGCCAGCCTCTTGTGGTTTACAGATTGCTGGTAGACTAATAGTTTGAATGCATTAAAAATTCTCAATGAAACAAATAAGGAAGACAGAAATTAATTATGTGTTCCCAGCTGCTTCCTAGATTAATCTGGATGGGGGGAAATTCGTAATGTCGTTAAGTTTTGCAGTGGTTATATGAGTCTGTCTGTAACAGATCCTAAAGGATGAACAGTGTTATGTAGGTGCAAGTACTGATAACACTTCAGCTATATTCTCTTACTTCTCCTACAATATAGCTGTACTAGACCTCTAATACAGTCCTTGATATAATACCTTATTACTAAACACATATTCTCTTTCAATTTCCCTTGTAAAAGTAAGCCAAATCCAAATTCTTTTGGACAATTTTTTCAAGATGCATTTTCCAGATGTCACTGTCACTTTTTCCTGGTTTCTTCTATCAGCTGTCACAGATAAGCAGGAAATGTGTCATGTCCTGAAGGTTTCTGCATATCTGGAAAAGGATAACAAAGTCTGAAGAATGGGGATTGTCCCAGGATGCTCCAAAGGACCCCCTAATGCATATGTAAATATTCAGGAGGGTGTATTGGGATCTCAGCCCAAGTGGCACTGTTTTTGTGCAGTACCCAGAGGAGGTTGTGACCCCTGCAAAGCAGCAACCCTTCCACTCAGGTCCTGCTTCTGGCGTGGCAGGTTGAGTAATGATCCGTGCTGCACTGCCAGGGCACACCAGAACCGAAAGAACAAAAACATTTAAAGGAATCAAATGTAGCCCAAGAGGAAAATTTCCTTATTTACCTTTCAGGTGATCATCTGAACCCAAGTTTTTCAGAATTATTTCTTCCTGCACATGAAGGTGTAAGCACTGGTGCCCCAAAGGGAGCAAGGAAACTGAGTGTCATGAATCCACAGATCCCAAGGCTGGAAATAAATACCTCAGCCCACCTCTGTTCCTTTATAAAAAAATCAGAGCCAGGTGCTTTAAAATTTGGTATTTTATTAGATAATCAGTTTTAAACAGCAGCTTGAAATAGTCATGTATAGAAAAAAAAAAAGAAATTTATTTATTTATTTCTCCTCTCTGTTCCACTCAGGAGTTGTTTCAAATAGGATTATTTTGTCATTTGAGTTTCAAGGTTAAGATTTGTTCCTATTTATGACTCTAAAGTCCTTCAAACCAGTAAACTATCACTGTAATTCCAGAAATATAATGAAAAAATTGAACTGAGAATTGAGAATCCTGTGGGCCACAAGGAATGGAATACATTAACATTCACCTCTAAAGGCTTTTTTGATTGCTTATATATTAAAATATAATAATAATAATAAAAATCCTTGAAGCACCTATGCGATTGCATGTTGGTCTTCTTTTGAGAAACACAAATTGCTCTTTACATTTCTTCTCTGCAAGGGTTTGCAGCACAACAAAGGCACAGTAAACAATGATGAATGGCTCTTCCTTCTCACTGGGGGAGCAGCTTCGGAGCACCCATGTGCTAATGCTGCCCTTACCTGGCTGAAGATTAAATCTTGGGGTGAAATTCTCTGACTTTCAACCCCTCCTCTGGCTGCATGAGCCAATTCTGTTCACATATGAGTTGTGAAAGCATTTTGTTTTCCTCTTTCATCTTTTGTCTTTGAAGAGAGAGTAAATTGCAACAACCCATGCCTGTTATTAAGACCTGAAGAGAAAATGTTTAAATTAAAGATTGTACAAACATTCAAGCAGCAGCGTAATAAGCTCCATTTGTGAGGCAATGTAGCAAGTTCTGTATTTTTTATTTGGTTCATTACTTAAAACTAAATAACAATTGCTATTTTTATTGCTGTCATTTCACAATGCTGGGATTTTCTCTGTTGGTGTTGAAAACTAGTATGATTTCAGTATTTTTTCACACTGACATTTTTCTTTATTAGTTTAATATTGATCAGCAGATACATATGGTAATCTCTGCTTTCTGTAAGATGTAACAAGCAAGAAAACACATACTGAAAAAAACACACAAAAACCACAAACAAAAAAAACGCACCAAAAAAATAATAAACCCACTGCAGAGAAAGCTTAACCACACTGGGTTTTATTGTCATTTAAGGTTGTATCTGAGACTACCACATCATCCCCCTGGCTTTATTCCACTTGTTACCTTGAGTAAATTACTTACTGATGGGAGGTAAACCTTTGCTAAAAGGTAATGTGGTAATTCAATAGTTAGACCAAAAGGAAATGCCATCTTTCAGAGCTCCTATTTTGAAATATGTTAGAAACAGAGTAAAGGACAAATTTTATCACCCACTCATTTGTCTGTCTATAGTTTCTGTCTGTCTGCTTACTTCCCAGAAGCTCATTTCATTCCAGCCCCCAGAAAGAAAATAACCTTTCTTTCCTTAGAAGTGTTTGTTGCATCAAACACTTGTCACAGTCTCAAACATTTAAAGAGAGACTCTGACAGACATGCAGTATTACTTTTGCTTGGCTTATGAAATGGAATGCCTGGAATAGCCTCTCTTACATCCAAGAGGCTGCAGATGATCCAAGGACAGTTTGTGCCTTTCATGAATGTCATATAGGCAGAAAAGTGAAACTTTAGCACAAGACAAACCAGCCAGGGGCCTGGGATGGAAGAAAATGCTTCAGGGTCTCCTTATTGCCTTCTTGTTGGCTGGGTCCACAGGTAAGATATGAAGTATGCACAGTGAAGGTGGGGTATGTTTGGGTGCAGAATGTGGCAGGAGAGCCCAGTGATGGATGGGCCTCAGAGGTGTAGACTGGGGGGCCCAGAAGTAACATCCATTTAATGTAAATTACTTAGCAGGAAGGAGAAGGCTTTATGAGGGTGGTTTATTCAGCAGTGAGAAGTGCAACTTCATGCAAATATTCTAGAAGGCCCATGAAGTCCCTCCTACCATTTTAACCTCCTTGTTGAAACCTCACAGCTGGTAATCCTGTAAATCTTCTGAAAGAGAAGAGGTCTGTTTGTTTTTCCAAAACTTGTGTTCAAATATTGCACTACCAAAATTTCTCAGAACATACTCCTTTTCTGAAGCCTTGAGGGGAAAGCACCCTGGAAAGCACTGTTTGATATGGTACAAGAAACTGGGGTTTGGGAACTATGAGAGTAAGTGATTTTAGGCAAAGAGAGAATGAATGAATGAAGACTATAACTAAGATTTTTTTTCTAGCTAAAAGGTAGGCATGCCAAGAGAGAGACTCAGTGCTTCTTTGCCCTAGGAACAGAAAAGTCATTCCTCACAGGACTTCTCTGGGCTGGAACTCACTTCAAAAATACAAAATGCCTCAGCACAGTCCCAGAACAGAACAATTCTTGCTGTGAGGAGCTGTCAACTTGCTTTGTGAAGAAGAACTTGACATCTGGGATAGTCTATAAACACCTAGAAGAACAAGCTGGGAGTGCAACCAAAAGCACAAAGCCATTCTTGTGAAGTACAGATGGGGCCTACAGAAATACCAAACCAGAAGGATTGAATAAATAAGTTACTTTTCTCTCTCACCCTCTCTACCTCTGTCTATCTGTTCTTTAACCATGCTGAGCTTTATAAATGCCAGTATTTTTACTCTCTAAAACCATCTGCATAGCTTTTCTCAGTGGTACCCTTTCACTTACCTCCTGTGTCATTGGTTTGTCTGTCTCTCCTGATGTTGATAGTGTTGTTGGCAGCTTCTCTTGAAGTTTCCTATGAGCATACTTTGAATGACAAAGAGGTGTGGGGACAGGCAATGCAAAGCAAATACAGAGCTGATTTATATGGCCTTGCACATGAAAAACAGATTTAGTTCTGTCTCGGTCCATTTTGCTTTAGCAGCAAAATTTTTAAACCACAGAAAATTTTGCAAGGATGGATGATGTTCCCCCAGCTGCTTCCCCTCTACCCTGCAGTGGGCTCCTCAAAAAGGACCTCAAAGCACTGTAGAAGTCTGGCTATTGTAATACCATTGTGGTTTACATGATTATTTGATAAATCAGTCTTGATGCTGTCACAAGTTTCATAACACAAGGGCCCTTTAGCTAACCACCTGAGACAGAGGATGCTCTTAAAATCAGGGTTGTTGCATTGGATTTTTTTTCTGAATAACAAATTAACTGTTAGTTGTCATGTAATTCTGACATTTAAATAACACGTCCTGAGCTGCATCTCTATGTGTCAAGTATTTCTTTTTGCACAGACTAAACCACTTAACTGTAGTCCAAAGTCTAAGGGGACTAGAATCCCCTTATTTCCCCCACTCACCCAGGAATCCACACTAGCACTTTTCCTTGAAAATAGCACATTTTGCTGTTTATGTCTCTCTAGTGAAGAAACTGTGCTGGTTATATGAGTAGTGGTTAATTCCACTGTTAACCTCTCTCACTTTTTTGCCACAGCAGAAGAGTAAGCATCAGGATCAAGAGGGAAGGGAACAGGGTGGTGAAGTAGCTATCAGGTCTAAAAATATATTCTGTTTTTTCCAGTTCTGTTCACACCATGCAATTTCCACACCATCCAGTCTGTATCATCAGCCCAATGACTCAACTCTTCACGATCGATCTCCCTTTAGCTCCTGGCAAAATGAGCAAGTCAGACAACTGCAGTTGGTCCAGCAACTGTGTCAGAGCTGGGCAGCCTCCTCCAGAGAGGCAATAAAATGGGAATAGTGAAGCCATCCTGAAGAATTTCTGTACATCTTTGGCTTTGATGATCCCTTTTTCAAATGATAACAAAGTACAAGACCCCTTTGGACTCTCTCATGCCAGCACTGGGAGGTCTGTGCACCCATGGAGCAGGGCTGGGCTGCCTAAGGCACTGGCTCCAGACAGGGAGCAGACAGTAGGCATCCTGCCCAGTTCCAAGCCTACAGGCAGTGCCTCCACTTACCTCTTGTCCCTATAGCACCAGCAGCTAGGACAGATGTTAACTGCTGCATGTGGATGTTGCTCCAAACCCATCTCCTTGCTGCTCCTGGCAGGTGTGGAGTGTCATACTGTGTCTCAGCCTGTATTTTCCCTGCCAAGAAACAGACATTTCTTCAAGGAACTAATAAACTGGATGCCTTCTGTGTCTTCAGCTGGGTACATGCAGATGAATACAAGACAGACAGGGAGAGATCTGACCAGTGTATTCTTTGTCTTGGGTATTTTCCAGTGTCCTGTGAGATTCATGCTGACTGTAAAGAGCCTAGAGCGGTTAGGATAGGCAGAGGAATTCCTCACTCTTCCTCTTCTATGTTTTTCTTCCCATTTTATCTCCAAGATTTATAATAAACTTTGGAAAGTCTTTCTACCTCATTGGATAGGAAATATTCTCATGTGAATGACCTACCACAAGGTCTTCAAACTCACCTACCCAGGGAAGTCAAGGCTTACTTTCAACCACAGGAACTCATAAAAGTATGCTTTTGCAATGGCAGAAACTTGGGAAGTGACTCAGGAACTGACAACTCCTAAAACACAGTGCTGTTCTCTGTCCTCAGTAATCCATACACTTAACAGCTTGCCTCCTAAGTCTTATCAAAACAGAATAGTTCAAAGTTGCAATTATTGCACAAAGGAACTGATGCTCTATCTTCACATTATTCCACCATGGGAACAAGCCCTCTTTGTCAGACCAAGGGACGAAATGGAGGCCCTGAGACTTTGCTGTTCTGACATACTTAGAGTCCTTACAACCCTCCACTGTAAGAAGTCCATGACCTTTTTCCTTGCTTCCCATTCACCCCCACAGTCTAGGTTTTTGCAGTGAAAAGATCCAGCTCTCCTCACAGACATCACAGACTGCAGAATTTCAACCCTCAAAGTTGCCTCAGCTCCATGTCTTCAAAAACCTTTCTGATCTTTCCTGACAATACCATTGTTACAAGCCTCCGGTTGTGTAGTTATCAGCCATGTACTTAATTGGAATGTGCTGGTTTAAATCCAGCTTCTATTTGTATGCCTGTCATTGTACTTCCACAACTAAGCGTGAACACAAACATTGTTGCTCAGCAGTTAACAAAACTGATTGCACCAGCACAAATTCTTATTAAAATTCATTAGAAATCAGGATCATTAATGCTTTGCATATTTTTGCACAGCCTAGAAACCTTCTGCTAGCACAATGTTGTGCTGGGCAAAACAAATCTTATGCAACAGCTTTTGTAACTTTGCTGACTGGTCCTTCCCTCCCCCTGCAAAATTGCGCTCCTAGCTCTGATGCGGTGTCCCTCTACAAACACAGCAGATGACCTGTATATGTAGGTGCAGAAGGGAGGGAGTTGGAACATTCTCCTCCAAAAGGCAGGTATTTGCAGTTGGTTCTTTTAACTTTCAGCAATAATTCATCTAGTAAAAAAAAAAAAAAAAAACACCAAAAAAACCCCCCTGGAAAATACAAGTGCAGAAAAGCAGAACTCTCTGGACTGCCCACCTGCAGAAAAGCAGCAAAACTTTTTCTGGTTTCATCATTGCAAACTCACCCTATTACTGATTATGGGATACAGACTCTCCTCTGCTGGCAGAGTCCAAACACAGAGCACTTGCTTCCCCAAAATGGTATTTTATCTGCTAAATTGAAATTCCTCCTATTTGAAAGAATTTCTCCAGTTTAGTGTGACATCATGTGTTAGTCCCAGAATGCTGATAAATCCAGTTAATTCCCTTCTTCTTTTGAGCAGGATGGAGGCAGATGGACAATGAAATCTGAGGAAGTAGGGTAGGGTATGGTTTTGCAAAACATATGCTGTATTCCTTCTGCTTAATGATAATCTCAGAAACAAGATGTGTGTACATGTCATGGCAGAGGACAAACAATGCGTTATTCAGGCAAATTACCAGAAATCAAAAAAGGGGCCCACCTTGGGCACTGTGACAGTACAGGGTTGGCCTGAGCAGCACAGGCCAGGGACCACAGTTTAAAATAGCTTTGACTCATCTTCTCATCATCTCCATTTTGAGCTTTCCAGAAGCCAGAGGCACTTACCAGGGATGCCCTGGTGACACTCTAGCATGATCCCCACTGCACCAGGATCAGGACCCCCAGGAACTTCACCCTGAGCAACTTCCATCCATCACACTTTAGTCACCTCAGGTGCAACACCAGCCACTTCATTGAGAAAAAAACCTGGCTCCTCAAGCTGAGCTGGGTTCACATAGGGAAGGCAATGGCAGGCACCACACAAAGACACAGGTGGCCAAAAGAAGCTGTCAGGACCTCAGTGCACTCTAAGTCCAAAGAGGATTTGAAGTCAGTGCCTGCAACTGGAGTGCTGCTGACAGGCTTATCAGTCAGTAAACTGTGTGAGAGGCAAAAACTGTTACTGTTCTTCAAATATCCGGACTGTATGGGTCCTAAAAAGCAACGATCATGCTAGGAAGATAAGAGGAGATGTGTATCAGGATCTGATCTTTCTACCTTGCATTTGTAGCCTCCATTGTCATCATCTTTCTTACCATGTTCAGATCCAAGGGTCTAGTTTGCCTTTTCAAATCATAATTCCCTAATATAGATACAGCTCACTAAATATTTGATATCCCCTATCAGAATTTAGTGATGTTATCTCACTGATGTCCAATAGTTGCTGTATGTTCATCTGTAGGAGATAAAAGCATACAGGTACTTACCAGTGAGAGACTCTTGGACTTGAATGCATCTCAACAGTTTTCTGCATTGAAATCTCAGAGCTGCAAACCAAAGTAAGGTTCTAAAATACTTTAAATAAAATACTTTATTAATCTTCAATTTGTTTCATTAGCAGGAAAATGCAAGTACTTTCATGTAGAGTTACTGATAACAGAAGCTGGCTAGTGCCAAATGCCCTGCTGAATTCACAGTGGGGCTTGTGAAATGGGATTGTATAGCAACAAATGCCAACTGCTTAATGTCTCAGGGAATTATAGATTTTGGGAGAGTGTTTAATAAGAAGGAAAACAGTTAAGGTGGCTTCCACTTAATTTTACACATGTATAAAAAACACGGGACTGACACTGATAACATAACTCAGGAAGATTAAATTACTGTTTAATACTCCTTGTAAATCTGAGCCCTTATTGATACGTGCATGACCCCCACTTATATTATAGATAAAGATATAATGAATACAGAAAAACATCTGGTAGGTCACCTTTTAAAAAGCCTAACACCTTTTATTTTCCCATAAGCAAATTATTCTTTTTTACTCCATGTCTCAAAATTTTTCCTCCAAAGGTATTAACACATTTCAAAAAAGGAATGACAGCAGTAGGTTTCTTCACTTTGTACTTCAGTTGTTTGTATGATTCTCTGTTTACCACATACATTCAAGTAATTTGAATTAGGCTACAACATGAAGCTTTAAGCACTTCTGCGCTGGTGAAACATGAGGAGGTCTTAGTTTGTTCAAGATTCCATCCATCACTGGGGTGGGAGTCACCTTCTGTCACAGTAGGTATGCTCAGCACGGTGCACAATTAATGCCATGGTGTTCTTCTGGATTTATTCAGCATTGCCTTCTGATGGGTTCTGCTCTCAGCGGCCAAAAACTCACACCAATTTTATACAAACTCCCGCCGTTTCCACCCGCTCACGATTAAAGCGAACTGTCTACAAGATTAAGTTGCACAGAAAAGAACAAGTAAAATAAACAAGAGAGGGCATCCAGCATCCTGCTAATTGCTGCGCTTGTGCATGCACACAGTCTGTGTGTGGGCGCACACATGTGTGCTTGTGCCTTCTTATTAGCAGCAAGGGCACTACAAGAACTACTTAATAGTAAAGTCATCCAGGATTTCCCTGCTTCATCTGCTGGCACTTTTACTCAACTTTAACCTGTTGAACTGAATTATTCTAGGCAGGTTTTCCTGCAGCCTGTATAGTTAGGGAAACATGCAACTTCAGACTGCTCTTTTTTTTTGCTTTCTGAGAACTAGTTTAAGGAAAAAATATGTCCTGGCCTCATCCTCTTGAAAGGTTAACAGGTCATTTGTGACTCCTGTGTAAGTCAACCCAAATTTGCCCACATTACATGCCTTCCTAAGATCACAATGCAAGCACAGGAAAGCAGTTAACTTTCTCAAAGAGCCTCTGCTTTCAGAGCATGGTCCCCACTGGGGTGCCTCGGCATCACCCAGCAGCTGCTGTCCATGGCTGCTGCTGCTGCTCAGCTGGAAATGGTGACCAGGACTGGCAGCAGAACCCCCATTTGGCCCACGCTCAGTGACACTGTGAGGAAGCTGCCCCATCAGCCAGAGGCTGGAATGGGGAGCCGGGAGCCTGGCTGCCCACAGATCATTTGCTATGGAAGGGCTGAGCTGTCTATCTATGGTGTGTTTGTTTCAAAGAGTTTGGGAGTCATTGGGGCTCCAGTACCTTCCCTGTCAGCAAGCAGCTGTGACAGCTGCTGATGAGGCTTTGTTAGCACTGGACCACATAAAGGCTGTTCCTCATGCTATCAGCTTTCTACAAAGGTAATTAGCAGACATCTTTGGTGGCTGAAATTAGTGGAACCTCTGGACTATAATCTTCTTGCTTGTTTTTATTCCACCTGAAAAATTAAGATAACCATGTCCCCTCATCTTAGAGAGGGAAAACAGAATTAAATGCCATTTGTGAGTCACTTGAAAACAATAGCAGTGCCTGCCACCAAAAAGCTGCTAATGAAACTAATAATTATATATCCACATCACAGCTTCAATAGAGTGCAATACTGAGACATAGGGTCACGTGCTGTACTATGGAGATAAAACAGAATATTGAAAAGCTGCCCAGCAAGTGATCCTAATCCATACTAGCCACCTGTGGGTAAAAAACATGTAGCTGTACGATTGAGCACTCTTCTTAATGCAAAACCAGAACAGATCTCAGTTAAATGTGCACAGGAAAACTTGATTCTGCTATTTCCTAAGTTCTAAGGGCTTGATTTTGCAAACAATCATATCCTTTCAGTGTATATTTTTAATATGGTAAATGTGTATGTCTTGTGTACAATTACAGATATGTATGCACACTTCATTCTCTGATTTGGCTCTCACCTCACTCTGGAAAAAAATATTCAAGGGAGGCAGAGAGGGAGNGAAAGGAGGGAGGGAGGGAGGGAGGGAAGGGCACTACTCGACCTATTAATGTGAACAGTACAGCTGGTAATCTCCAGTGCTTTAAACAGAGCATTAACAAGAGTGCTCATTTGCATGCCCAATGTATTTCCAAAGCCAGATATATTACGTGCCTGGGCATAAACTTACCAGCCTGATTATCATAGCAATCTCAAAATCTTGATCACACACTAAATTGGTGCAACTGTCATGAATATCCTTGGGTGCACAGTTGCTGATGCCAGTAATTTCAAAGTTCAGCACATCTTTTATTTTTATATGCTTGAGACACTGGGGCAATCACTTTCAGCTGTAGAGACAGTTCATCCTGTGCAATTTGAAACCATTTGAAATAGATGATCAATAGATTGTGTTTGCAGCTCTCCTAAACAATCCCCAAACTGGGGTGCTTGGTTTAGCTTCTTGGAAATTCAGTTTTGGGAGACATTCAACACTTCTCTTGGTTTTGCTGCAGGGCAGCAGTGGCAGATCAGCCATCTTCATCAGAAAATAGCCAGCTACTGTAGCTAAGGCAGCAGCAACACAAAGGGGAACGGTTTGAAGGATGAGTCCAACTATGCCTGCAGGCGTCCTCAAATATGTAGTTCCACTGGCTGAAAATCAGCAATACATTCACTGTTCACAGTCACTGCCACAGTGCCTTTTCTGGGTTTCACAAATTGCAGAGGAGGGATTTATTCCTAACTTGACTCCATTTCTGCCAGTTCTGCAGAATCTTGGTTAATGTGCTGCACAGTATCTCACTAGTGACCACCCCAAACACAGTGTGGTCATCCTGCTGCCCACAGTGTAGTTGTGAAAGAGAACACCTACACATATACACCAACTTAAAATGCCACACTTACAGGAATTGAAGAAAATACCATCTCAACACAATTTTCAATTTGCCAGGATTATCTATCTGGTAATGAAATGGCATTAATGAAAATGTCCTTAAAGAAAAATTTGTAGTCATTACTCTAAATGTTGTAATGATTGAGGATTACTAAGCAATTTTCACAAATTAATTGGAGGCAATAAGTTAAGTGCAATTTTCTACTATTGAATCAAGCCAAGTCTTTGGGTCAGGAAGAATTCACATATACCTGCAGCAAGCATACACCTGTCTTGCAGTCCTGATGCTGTCTCCAGCACTGTATCTAGCACTTGAAGCAGAAGTGACACAGCAATGATGTACTTAGTGCAAATTACTGCCTAGGTAGGTTTGTCCGAAGTTTTGCGGTGAAACTACTGACCATCCTATAATCCAAATACGTTTGTATTAAACCTTGAAGCCACCTTCATTAGCAGAAAAGAAAAAGAAAAAAAAAAAGGAAGAAACTTTTCTTTTGGACAGGAAGTAAAGTTTACCTTGCAAACATCAGTGAGGATATTAATTATCTAAATTACTTCTTCTAGTGGTGAATTTCTCAATGACCTGCCTGTCAATACTAATGACATCAACCCATCTTTCTGGTTTTGAGCAATGCCTTTTAATTCCTAATTGAGTTCTTATGGCCACATACTATGCCTGACCAATCAAAGCTCCCATCTCTAATGAGTTTAGACCATCTCAAACTTTGAAAAATGGTTTGATAGTTACCTCTGAAATTTGTGAAGGCAGTAAAGTTGAAAAACAAAAATCTAAAAATAAATCTCTCTATCTACCTGAAACAATTCTTGATATCCCTAACATGAATGCTGCAGATATTTCAAAGATAAAGTATAGACAATTCATTGCAAGATTCCTTATCAGAAAGCTAATATCCTTCCCTAAAGTAATGGAACAATTTTTACACCTGAGTAACAAAAGCTGGCAGTGTACAAATCAAGAATACTTTTTCTATCAGGTAACTTCTGATTAAGATAGAGATTACACTAGTTTCTGGCTTCACTTAATACCTAAGTATAAGTGTAATATGAGGGTATATTTTTACAGTTATTTGAGTCTATACTTGACACCCCCTTCCATGAAGGATTAATACATCAGAAGAAAATGAAAATACTCTAATGGTGATGTAGGTTGTTGGAAACCTGAAGATTTTTCTGAGTTGCCAAATTCCTCTTTCCGTATGTTGCTGTAAGAAAAGCACATATAATGTGAATTAGAGAAAGAAAAGGAGGGTTGTATTCACATAAGGACTTCTAACTGTTACCATTTAAAAGGGCCATGAGGTACCAGTAGGTACAACTCATTCTTCTTTGGCCAGTGCATTTAGTGATTTATTCATCTTGGGGAGAATTTATTTGTTATTTTTCAGTCAGGACTTTAGGAACTTTGCTGGTTGCTGTTCTCAGTGGAGTTTGATTTCCTGCTGTCTCTCTTCATCACCTCTCTCCTTTTGTAGATTCCCTTGCTATTCTCCTGCTTGTATCTCTGAACAGTGGGCATGCTTTTCATTTTAAAAATTACCCTTACTGTGAGCTCACTTAGCAGGATTGAACATTTGTGATTTTTCTCTTCAGTGGGTCTTTCTGCTTTTGAAGAAAGAGTTCAGGGCTAGCTGCTGTGTTCTCATCATTGCTGCTTCCCTCCAAAATGAACTTCATTTACACTTTTTTCCCCTGCTGCCTCCTTGTCTCATTGGTTTTGAGAAGTGCCAGTGTTTCTGGTAGGCCCTACCTGCAGATACTTATTTCAGCTTTTAATTCTGACTCTCCACCCAGGAGACCCCTACACACACACTGGTCATGCAAATGCCTGCTGGGCCTGTTAGCCAGCAGCACTGGGACATCACATCAGAGATCCTGTGCAGTGAAGTACTACCAGGCTTAGGACTACCATGGAGACAACAATGTAACTAGTTTGGGGTTTTCTCACCAAAGCACGTGGGTGCTCCCTCTGCAAAGAAGCTTGCTTCTGACAACCCATATGGTGGCATTTCTGGCCAGGTGCCACATTGTAACCCCTCTGTACAAAGCCCTACAGAAACATGCACTGCTGGTCTTAAGAAGCAGTATCACTTCCCAAATGACAGCTTGTGGCCACAATTCATTGCACTGTACCAGGCAGTTATAAGTGGCAAAAATTGCTGTTATGTTTTCCACCAACTGAACTACCACTCCGTGCCACAGTGGTGGTAACTATAGCCTGGTAAAGCAACTTAGTCATCTGTGACTAATCACTGTGATTAGGCAAGTTTCATTCCTGGGTATTCAGAGCTCTGAACTGTTATGCCCAAGTCCTAAACAGGAAATTAAAATTACAGTAGCAGTAATTACTCTCTGCAGGCTTGGGGTACAAAATTACAATATTTTGTCTTTTATGTGCCAATTACATTAAAAGTAATATTGGTGTAGTGGCACTATTTTTGAAACCTTCTATTAGAAGGACTCAGGACTACAGACTCCATTATCAGGCTTTAACATTACCCAGGAGAAAGTAACTACAAATGTCAAGGTCTGAGTTGTATTGGGGAGAAGATCAGAAGAAGAAAAGCCTCTACTCTTCTTTGCATTCTCAGCTGCTGACTTTAAGCAGCACCCATGCTAAGGGATCACTCCCTGAGACTCCATGGCATGTGGGAGCAAGAAAGATGCCTGAGGATCACATTGCTGAGAAATGGCAAGGAGGCCTTTGGGACACAGTATAACAAGTTGAACTCATCTTTGTGACACTGGTACAACTTCCTTGGATATCAACAGGTTTCACAAGGTAACAGGAAGTGAAGGGTTGCACTTCGCATGTTAGCACTGAAATTTGTCGCTCCAAAAGGAACCTGGTGAGAGGTCATGATGACAATGTATAAAGCTTATTTTGAAGAGGGAGCAACTTTTGAAATACAGGTTAGAGGTTATGACAAATGAGAGCGATATCTAGATGCAATAGCTACAGAAAGACAAAGAAAAGATGAAGATGTGATAAAAGAGAGATGTACAGTAGAAAGCTGACTGCTAGCATAGTGCCACATGAGAAAGATAAGAATATTTTGCCGCACAATTAAAGTTACAAAGGATAAGGAAAAAGGAGCTTAGTGTTCTTCAAGTCAAAGCTCAAGATGATGTACGAGATTAGAAACTGTACCACTCATTCTTAGAAATAAGATTTAGTGAAGATTTTTAATAGATCTGCTCTGGAACATTCTGCTAAAATAAGCACAGAAAAATCAGGTTGTCCTGTTGGGGTTTTTTCAAAGGTACTCTTGTCTTTTTACAGAAAAGTGCTCCTTGTCCTTCCGTAAATTATTATTGTCTGTCATTGCCCATTATCAGTTAAAAAGCGACATGTTTCTCTTAAGTGCTTTTTGTTCACAGAGCACCTTGAACCTAAAAGAAATGGAGGCCTTTAGAAAGCCAATGGAAGTTTTAGGAGCTCAGCACCTGTGAAAAGAAGTCTCCGGTTTTCTAGTATCTCTCCACTCCCCTTAAGGCACACAGTGTTGAATTGCTCGCAGTAATGAACACACACAGCACCCTGGATCAGCAATGATTCTTGTCTTTTGTTTCTGATGTTTGTAATACAGTGTTTTATTTTTGTTTGAGAAAGCTGAGCAGCAAGAGCGAGACTTTCTGTAACAACATAATGAAGACAGGAACGTGAAAAGCTGTACAATAGATTCAAAATAGGCAGTCACCTGATGCCTGTTCCTTTCCTGAATTTATGCTGAAATATGAGGGAGAGTGCCAATGCATTTGTGGAATGCACAAAATCTATAAGGCTGTCTGTCAGGTGGGAATCAGTCAGGAAGCCTGGAGCAAGGATACCCATAATTATGCCGTCAAAAGGCTTGCAATAAGCGGCAGAATATTTTATTTGCCATCAATCCTACAAAAAGTCTTTTACAACATCTGTGTCAGCAGATTCCAGGTCCCAAGAGGTGCCACTTTTTGAAAGCAGCAGAGAACTTGGTAAGGGCTTGCAGTGTGTTTGCCAAGCACATTCTGTGGAAAACCTCTCTGATTTAATGAAGTTATAAGGTAGCAGAAGACATCTCAGTTTTGCCTGTGTTTGAGGCATTGTGTCTCAAGGTGAGTTGGACTTTGATGTTGATTGATGCTTATTTAATTTTCATTGTTAGAGATTCCTATTATCTGTTACTTTGGTTTCAATAGCAGCTAAACCATTTGGACATACCCCTCTCCCCTCAGTGCTCTTCAGGGTGCAAACACCTAAGAAAAGTTGCCTCCCAACTGACATACAAATCCTGGGAAAGGACATGCTGGTGGGTGACAGTCATTCACACCAGCTATCAGAGACTCACACCAAAAGTTCCACACAGGGATGCTGTCGTTATTTACAAGCTAAGGCTCTTCCCGTGAGCTGTGGCACCTTGGCACACCTCCATCACCTCCAGGTGTAAGCTGGCTCACATCTGACAAGTGTACATCATCATTGCATCCTTCTGCATGCCCAGCTTAGGAACTAGCCCGAAGAAAGCCTGCTGAAATGCTTTATCAGAGTGGGTTCCTCTAACATAATCACCATGAAACACCCAGAAAGTCCAGTTGCTAATACTATTTACTGGAACATTGGTTTTAGCACAAAAGACAGTTTGTTGCCCCTTCTCTACTTGATATTACAAGGCACATCCATATTAGTAAATAGGGATCATTCCCTGGCCCTAACATTCCCTGGCACAGCATCACTCTCATATATATGGCTAAATTTCTTTTAGGGGGGTCACATCTGACCAGCAGACAGGCAGGTCCTTAGCCTGTGCTAATCCCTGGGCTGTGTCTGAAACCTGGGAGGGTTGCCAACCAGCACAGGTCAGAAGCACATCAGGGGCCTTGCTATGTAAATTTCAATATGAATAATCCCAGGGCAACACATATAACCTGGCTGGGTTCACTGTCATAAACAAAGACATATAATATCACTAGCTTAAAAGTCCAAACTTTTCATTTTGGTGACTGTAAATATAAGTAACTCACCCTATCTCAAAGAATTTGGAAAACACGGCTTACCATTTGTGTTCAGACTACTCATATCTTTTAGTTTATTTCTCCTGCCTTGATAAACCACTCTGAGGTCAATAGTATCTAATTCAGCTAAATTGTGTCATAAAATGCCTCTTATGACAATTTGTAGTTATGATGCAATTATCTCAATTTTGTCTCTGATGAGTCTCATTGATCGAGGTTTTTGATTGACTGTATCTGAGCCTAAAAAGGAAAAGAAAAAAAACATGGCCATGCCTTGCTGAAGCTTTTTTTACTGTGTTTCGTATGGTGCCTGCTCTACTGGAGCTCTGTAAGCAGTATGTGAAGCAAAAGATTCTGCTTGTCAGCCTGCTTCACAGATCCACTGAAAATAAACACATCAGACATTGAGCTGAGCTAATGGCACACTTGCTTCTGGTTGCTCATTTTTGTTTTGGGTTAATGTCATGCCCTGCATGTACCATCTGGAGAAGAGAAAAAGATTTAATCAAAAATAAAAATAGCTGGTTTAGGTTTAAGTTTTTCTTTTGTACTGTGAAGTGCAGGAATGGAAAATGAAAGGGTGTCATTTGCTGTGACCACTGAATAGAACAAGCACTGTGAATGCCAGCAGGTCTGCTTCTCACTCATGAATCCAGTGCTTCATTTGTCTGGGGGAAAAAGCTATGCACACCTTTCCACTGAACCTCAGCAGTGTTTCTCAGCATAAACAATAGCTCATATTGTTGAGGAGGCTTATCGAGAAAGTTATGTCAGTAATGATGGGGATTTTCAGCTGGCATTCTCTGGGATTTGTGAAGCATTTGCTGTCCGTAAGTGTGCTGATAAGCTGCTTGCTGATTAGAATATTCTATCTGCAGTGCAATCGGGCTCCTGTTTCCCTGACATGTCTCCCCTGTGTCTTAAAAATACCACAAGCACATCAACAGCTTATCACAAGAAGCTATATGAATTCAGAACATGATTTTTTTGCAAGATCGTTCGGGTTAGATGTCAGCACAGCCTGAAAAAACAAGGCACTAGCAAAAGGTGAACATAACAAGCATATCTCATAATCTTTCAGTGTTAGAGCCCTCATTCTCTCAGTCTTGTGGTTTTTTAAATATTTGTAGCCTTCACTATCCTGTTGTCTGCTTTTGACTGCAGACTCCTCAGGGCTAGCATGCCTTTGTGTCAGTAATACACTCTACTGACTAATGGTACTGCACAAGAAGTAATGAGTGAGCCCATCACATGCAGCTGCAAGTCCAAATATCAGCAATAGCCTGGATATTCTGCTCCTTATCTAGATTCTTAAAACAGCATCACCTGATAGCGCATCCGAAGAATCACACAAGGGATCTGTATGTTTAAGTCTAATGCAAATCCAAGAACAGTCATGCAGGAGACTTTCCCATCCTTGTGATGGTGTCTAATGACAGAAGAGTTGTAAAGGACTACAGTGATGACTCCCACATGGAAAGCTGACGTGCCTAAACCAATCAGCACTGTCTGGGTTCACTTGAACACTATGGTGGACACTGTTGGGCTCTTGAAAACTTCACTGCTCCTTATCTTAGTAGACGTGGAGAAGGCCAAGGGGAAAAGGCTGTGCACATCAACACACCTTTGGCACCTGTCAGTGTTGTTTTCAGCTGCAAAGATAAAATGTCACCAGTGTTGAAGCCCTCATCTCAGGAGCTAATAGCTGCTCGATGTTAGGGCTTTCATTCCTTTTTTGTTTCTGAAAGCTCTTCTAACATTGGTAGAATTTTATTTCAGAATTGAAACTGTTGTGATATCTTTGTAGAGTCTAGCAACTGCGTTTTCCTGTGTTGCCTTAACAGCAAATGTCAGTTGGAACAAATCTAGTTTAAGTACATTGAAAACATTCATTTTAATAATATGTGTCCTTTAAAATTCTGCATTTACCATGTGTGTACATAGAACACATTGACTCAGTCAGATACCTATGGCTCCATTTTATCTACTATATTTGATCTGCTAAATTTATATTTTAAATAATTTTTGTAATTTTTTATATATCCAAATTCCCAGAAGACTTTAGAGTAAAAATTTACCTCACTTTCTACTTTTGAGGCTACTGAAGTCCTAACTCAGGTATTTGGAATAGCCACGGAGTTATGTTGTAACTCAAATAATCCCAGATCAGTTCCCTCTTTGTCTTTTCCTTCAAGCAGAGAGACCTTGGGCCAGTCCTGAGAGCAGTAAAGAGAATTTCCAATGCTAAACCAGCATGAACAGCCCCTGCAGAGCAACTATCTGGAGTGAATTCCCTTCTGTTCCCTGGCCTCTGTGCAGAGCCCTGATGAGTGAGCTGTCCTGCCTGCTGTCTCCAGCCAGGATATGAGAACCACACAGAGGAACAGATACTCTGAGATGAGAAGCCCATAGCCAGAGAAAGAAAGAGAGACTATTTCTAATTCTCAGTATATAAGCAAAAATGTCTTTTGATTTTTGTCAAGGAAGCTTTCCTGACACTCTGGCAGTAACATGGGCACTGCCTGTGCTAGGACCAAGTCCTCTTTGCAGTGGGTGGCTCCAGTGAGCCTGTGGGTGACCCTCTTGACTCCCTACACTTGCCACACTCACATAGTCACACAAGGTTCTCTTACTGGCTCGACCCCAGGTTTCCCATACAGCAGAGTCTCAGACATCTGGATCCTTAAAATAATTCAGTCATGGTGCAACAACAGAATTAACAGCTTGAGCTGGTGCCTTCAATGAGGGACCCTGAACAAAAGAAGCCCTGGACTTTTGTACCCTCACAGTCTATGTATGCAATATTCTGGGGTCTGCCTGCTGAGTCATTTGCCCCTGCCATGTCTCCGAGTGTCTGGTCACCTGGCTGGGTCACAGGTCCCTGTGCATTTTGTTGTGCAAAGGGTCAGTGCCAGTTCATAGCCACTTCCCTAGGGCTCCCACCACCCAGAGCTGAGACTGTAGCTCGCATTGGAGCTGCACACAGAGCTACTTGCACTAAATATATTCTTCAACATTTTTTTTCAGACTGCTCATGCCAAAATTTCCATGAATTGCAATATGAATTTCTATTGTATAAAATATTAAGAGCCTGATCCATCACTGTTTGCTTGTCCATTAAACCACTTGTGCAGGAAAAACATTTAATATGGCATCTAAAATTCACTTTTAAATTACTGGTTCTGTTTTTGAAACACATTTAAATAGGCTTCATTTTGTGTCACAGAGATAAAAACCTTTAAAGAAGTTTTTTTTATTTCTGTGAAAAGTTTGTTCCATTTAGCTAAGAAGATCTTAGAGCTCCATGTATTAGAGCTCCATGTATTTCTTAGTGCATTTATTAATGGCAAGTACCTGTAACCTGCAGCAGAGCTATAATGAACAGCATCAATATACCCTGAAGCCACTTAGTACAGCCAAAGTGGTTTGGGGGAGGACATGTCATCTCTGTCTGAAATGTAGACTTTTTTTGTGAGAATAAAACTAGAACACCTTACTGCATAAGGAACTTAACATAGTCAGAACAGCTCCCTCTGGAAAACATTTTCACCTACTCAATGGCAATAAGAAGAGTTTAGGCTGTTCTCTATGTGCCTTTCTCATCTCACCCGAGGTATGGGAAGATCTGCAAAACATCTGAGTAAGAGTGTCCTAGGTATATATGGGAATCCTAACTGTTAATCCCTTTCTTCTGCCCTTTTGTTTTCAGTTGTAAAATCAGGGTCATCTTTCCATTCATAAAAACATACTTTTATTTTTCCAGAAAGCAGAGGGCTAAGTGCACAAAAGCGCCAAAATATTGCTTCCAAAATTCAGGTCTCTGTAACCCCTGTTCCCTTTACTCCAAAGCACCTGCAAGCTGTGGCTTTTATAGTTCAAATATCACCTTTTTCTAGTCCAGGGTCTGACTCTGCTTCATCCCACGGAAGCCCCTCTCCCAGCCTCAGTGAGTGGCTCTATCCTGACTGGGGCACAGTTGGGACCCTCAAAATGGGGGCTGTGCTTTTCTGCAGGACTTGTTGCAGTGGGTGGCTTTTCTGCCAAGGATTCAACTGAATTGTTGCTATCATTCACCTGTACCAGAAGGGATTAACCCATTGCACTGCCTGGCAGGCCTGACGATGCCCTAACCATGGCAGTTTGGACTGTCTCCCAAGCTGGGTTTGGGCTAACTCTGCTTTGGACATGTTGTGCTGTATACAGAATAATCAATTAGAAATGGGAGAGGGAAAGGTGGAACTAGATGTTTTCATTGTGTAATTCAGCTCTGCTTTGGAAGCAGAAAAGATGTGATCTGGGGTACCAGTTACCCATGACATATTTAAGTTAGCACCTAAGAAGAGCTTGGGCCCAAACTACCCAGAGCATCTTGCTATTTAGAAGCTTGAATGTGCCTTTCACAAGCAAGGGAGACTCAACAGCCTACCTCCACAAAGGAAGAGCCTTCTTGAATGCATGGAGCCTTGCTTAATTCAAGAGAGAAACATTCTTTGGACATGGGCACTATTTGCTAGTGTTAGTTGCTGCCTATCTCCATCTTCTCACAGCAGAGCAGCTCCTTGGACTCCATCTTGAGGCAAACATATCTACACATGTGCTGTATGGGGAGTCTAACTCAGATACTGGGGATGCAACAAGTTGACTGGGAACAGGGCTGTGATTCCCAAGCATACCTTTTGGCACCAGAAGCCCTTCTTTATAGGATTTTGAAAGCCTGTCAATTTTATGTCCATTTTCACAGTTTTCCCACCTGCAGTAAATGAGGGGTTATATTTTTGTATTTAATCTTTCCTGTCTATGTGAGAAGGTGATTATTTCTAGACCCCCATCACCATCAGTATGTATTGTTAGATTAATATTCGAGCAAAATGTATTCAACAAGGCAGTTACCTGAGCTCTGCAACATCACTGTGCACACATTAACTTTTAAAAGAATAAAGGGCTTTTAGCTTGTATTTCATTGAATCAAAATTACTTATCTACCAAAATGGATACTATGTTTCAGAAAATGTAATTGCAAGTGCAAACCTAGTTACAAAAAAGTAGGTCTGGGCTTGCTTTTCACAATGACTACATGAATTAGCTCTTGGTTTTGCGAATTGTTGGCAAACTATACAAAAGTTCTTTCACATCAATGTAATTCACTGCTAGAATTTATTTGTCATATAATTTAAGCATATATTCTTGATTTATAGTTTGTTCAAGAGAAATTTACAGCAGCATTCAACATTCTTTGTTGAGCTGTATTGGTTAATATTGATTGATAGGTGTATCAGATGATAGTTTTCTGTTCCCTGATTAGATGACATTCTTATAGAAAGAGTTTTCCAATGCCAGCTCTAATGCTTTTTAATCCCAAAATTACTTTCGATGAAAATTCTCTTGTAATCATTCAAAATGTCACTTGTTTCACCTATCACTCTTGCTAGTTAATGTGTGTCATAGAGCATTCAAACAAGGAAAATGAAAAAGTGAGCAAGCACATCTGAAATAAATGCTAAGAGTGTTTGCTGAATTTTTCACCTCTACTAAAAACAAAAAAAACCAAGCCAAACAAACAAACAAAAAACCCAACAAAACACTTAATCATTGTACACACTCATATGTCATAACGTTTCTGAATTCTGGATTTAATAAGGCTCAAAAAAACCCCGAAATGACTATTTTTAAGGGAACTATTCCTGAGCATAAAGAGGTTCAAACAAACCCCCCTCAGCAGTCCTCACGCCAGAGGCAGGGTGTGAGGAGTCCCTGTATCTTAAACGTGGGCGGGGGAATTGTTTGTGCCCCGAACGCAGCTGCTGCCCCCCTGACGCCGCGCGGTTCGGAGCTTTAGCGCAGCCGAGCAGGGATGGCCGGGGATGCGCGGCTCCCCGCGGCGACTCGGGCAGGGAGCGGGGCGGCCGGAGCTGCGCAGTGCGCCAGCGGGAACTACGCCGTGGGGCCCGTCCCGTTCCGCCCCGCACCACCGCGGGGCCCGGCCCGGCCGCTCCGGGACGGCTGGATAGGCAGCGCCCTCTGGTGCCCCAGCGGCCCCCGGCTGAGGTGTCTCGGCTGCTCTGCGATTTTGGGCTGGATTTTCGGCTTTGCGGCTTTGCTCTCACTCTGCGTTTCGCGCTGTGCCAGCAAGTGTTGCTGAGCTGCCCGCCGTGCCGCCCCACAGCCGTCCCTGCTGAATGAGAGCTCCGTACGGCCAGAGTAAACGTGAGCCCAAAATAACTGCTGTAATAACTAACCTGTTTTGCATGTTGGCCAGACTAAAAAATAATTTTAAATAACCTCTTCACAAGCAGAGTGGAGGTGGGTTTGGAGGTATTGTGGTCCCGTCCTGCATCCTAACAACCTTATCATACCGAGCCCTGAGCAGCTCATCCCATTTCTGGGGCTGGGATGGAAGCAGAGTCGGGCCAAAGGGGTCTGTGAATCTGCAGAAGCCTCACAGCCCTGCAGAACTGTTGTGTCTCTTTGCAGACCATGGCAATCCATGCTATGGGCAGTGGCTGGCCTGCAGGCTTGGGCCAGGCTGGCAGAGTGTAGCTTCTAGAATGACAGTCACTTGAAAAACCATCATTTTGTGACAAATGGCACAGGAGCCTTGTCACAGAAACATGGTACCATTTCCCCTTGGGGCTGCAGGAGAGCCTGTCTGAGTCTGGATGCTGGACATTGTCAGCTACTGATGCTGGACCCAGAGCAGGGCATCAAAAAGCAAAGGGTAGGAGGAAAGCGCCCGTGAAAGGGCACTAATTTGTTGACCTGTCAGGCAGATGAGAAGAGTGAGATCAAAAACTGCTAGAGGTCACTGTGTAAGGATATGTTTCACATGTGATTTGTACAGCCAAACCATTGATTTGCTGCTGCTGTTGTTTTTTTCTTCCCTAAATTATTGTTCCTTTGCTCCTATTAAAATTGCTTGTGTTTCAAACAGGCTCATCATTCACAAAGGGGAAAGTGTAGTTTCTTAAGGGACACCAAAGACATTTTTCCCAGTGTCAGAATTTGGATGTCAGGCTGAAAACAATCGTTAACTTTTTGAGGCCAGGCTAACACGGCTGTTGCATGGGTTATCCTTGACATTCAGCCAGGGTCATCCTTCTAAAGGATGGACTTTGAAAGGCCTGATGGGCTGTAGAAAAATTGCCAATATCCAAGGAGATCCATGAGCGTGCTAGAAGCCATATGCTGTGGTTGTCTCTGTGCAACAGTTCACTGTCCCTTTATAGCCCTTTGTGCTTAAAAAACCTGTTGTCATGGGCTTTATTTCTCAACCATCCTGAGCTTTCTGCCAAAGTTATCCTTGTTATTGACTCTAGGCCATGGCTTCTTGCCCATCTAGCAAACTTCTTAAACAGCTCTCAATTTTCAGGCATTTTTTTCTGCCTTGTATCCACCTTTTGGTCAAATTCTCTTTAATATTCATTAAGGATGAGAAGTCCAGTATGGTAAAGCTCCAAATATACATATTATTAGTTAGAATTGTCCTTTGTTCATAATGAATGTAACTGGATCGTATAAGCCTTAGGCAATCAACAACCTGTAGTTCCAGAATTAATTAATTTATATTTGTTAGAATGAGTCTCCAAATAATTTGCTATCAAGGGCAATCTCCTTTTGTGGAGAGAAAAAAAGAATTCAATCTCTAAAACCTGTAATGTTTTACTACCCAGTGCATGAGATCCTCCAAATTTAAGTCCTCTATAATAATCCAATTTTTATTCTACAGTGCAGACAGATGCTTTAGGAGTAATTCATCCTGCTTTCTGGTTTGATTCAGCGTTTTGTAGCAGACATCATCTCTTCATTCCTCCTCACTCCCCCAACATCCTTTCTGGAGTTTATCATTTTTGCTTGTTTTCACACTCCTTCAACTACTGATCATTGTAAAGGGAGTAGTGCATCACTCCCCCTCAGTCCTTCTTACAAGCACTACACCCTGATTTTGAAGATTTCACTCACCTGAATCACCCTGTTAATGCTCTGCAATGACAGTTACATCAGACTTCCTCATTAATGAGAATTTCCAAGTCCTTTAGCACAGTAACTACCCAGCTAGTATTTATGTAGGAACTATTCATTTACTTCACTTCCCAGCCAGCTTCAGCACTGTTCAATATAATTGTGACTTCCTAAGGCTGAACTGCTTTTTGAAACCTTCGTCTTTCACACACTCCTTGTTGCTCTCTTGGTTAGACCATCCCTTTCCTTTCTCTTGCCATGTTTTCTTGTCGAGGGTAAAGTAGGATTGTATCCTGAGGCATGATATCTGCTGTGATAGAGCAGCTCTGTAGCTGGCAGGGAAGAGTTGCCCATGTCTCCACTTAAAATTTTTGGGAGGTTACCTGACAGCAAAGTTAGTGAATACTCTCTGTTGGTGCACAGCAAAGCCTATAGCTGTGAGACCACAGTGTGGTTATCTGTACCACTGAGAGGGGCTTCACTCCCAGAGGTCAGACTGTTCCTTGCATTAGGCAATGAATGGGAAGAAAGTGAATGCCTCAGTTGGCTGCAGCAGCTTGTCCGTCATCTCCCAGGATCCTGAGTCCTCTCTGGTGCTCTGGGCTGTCAGCAGCTACCTCCGAGGCTGCCAACATCAGCTCTCAGCTCTGCTTCCAGTCTTTGTAGCTTCTGCTCAAGAGTCCTTGGGGGAATTAATGCCATCCCTAATACAGCACTGCCCAGGGCTAAGCAACCTCTTGCAACATGATGCAAAATTATCAATTTGCAAATATACATTTAACTGTAAACTGCTTGGGGTTAGAAGCATCCCCTGAGAAACTGTGGAAAGTGTGTAAAGCCTTACATACTGCTCAGGCAAGAGATGGGGGAGGTTGAAGGGAGCCTCAAGGCAGCTGTGTAGAGAGGGATATGGGACTAATCATGAGAAGTGAAAGATGGTAGGACAGACCTGTGGGGATAACCGCAGAATTCAGTTGACCAATCCACTTCTGGGAGAAAAAGGCTTTCCTTTCCTCACATCCTTCTACCTCTGCTGCACTCTGCACAAAAGACAGTAGAAAGGCTGCCTCCTTAACAGATGTACATTGAATTTATGGTGTTTAAATGTTACAGTTTGTGAATCCCAGAGGATTTGAAACATGCCTGTCTGTGATTTAGCCTGAGAAGCACAAGCAGAGCAAGAATAAACATTGCAGGAGACAACTTGGTGGCTCTAGGCACAGCTTCTGTGCTGCTGGGGTAAAGAGGGTTTGTATGACTTCCTAGGAGTCTGAGTCCTTATAAGATCATCAGAAAATGGTTGTTTGGAGCTTCCTGGGTAGGCTACTGTGCCATCAAAAAGCCAATCCTTCAAAGTGATACCCATATCTCTTTCTTTGGCCATATATGTATTGGCTTTCGGTAGCTGGTAGAGTATAGACAGGATGTGATTAAGACACAGATAATGCCTGAGAGACATTACTTCTGTTTGAGCTGCAGTGGTGGTGGTACAGACCCTTGGACTGAATTTGACATTTTAGAACCTAGCTGTGATCTATTATATTCACAGAAACTTCTTTGAACTACTCAGTAGTATTTTAAAGTTTAGTTTAAAGGTTTATTTTAGATTTACATTGAAAATAATTCAGCATTCAGGAAAAAGAAATTCAGAATTCATTCCTTTCTCCTCTCCTGGCTGTAAGTCAGCTTTTCTGAAGTGGGATTTTCAGAGCTGTGCTGGTTTAGAGGTAAACCAGCAGGAGAAATGAGCTCAACACGAGAGAGATTGTAAGTCACAGCTACAATTTAATAATAATACTATGGTAAATACACTGACACAAAAGGGAAATTGCTTCCAACTCCCAGAACCCAGCAGTATAACCCAGTGCCCTGGGGTGCAAACCCAAAGGGGTTTGTTAGCCTTGTGCTGAGCCCCATGTGGCTTCCCCAAGTCCAAAGCAAAAGGAAGTGACAAACCCGTTGGTGCAGGTGATGGCTGGTCCAGAGTGGTGGTCTCCTCCTGTCGAGGTCCTGCTGCTCCTCTGGGTCCAACAAAAAGGTTCCCCTGGTCTTCTTACCTACCCCTTTTTGTACCTTCAGGGAGCATCCAGTCCCTCCCCTGGGGCAGGGACTCACACAATGGGTGATTAACGCTGTGAGTCATGGGCTATTTTCGGACTGTTAATGGCCCATTAGCACCTACGCCCCCTCAGGCTGGGAATGGAGGTGCTAACGACTCCCTGGGAAGCTGCTGCAAATGGGCCATTGACTTTGGGAATGAATAGAGGGGGTAGAATACATAGTTTTGATCACCCCCACACAGTGACAAATGGTCCCACCTGCTGAACTACGACAAGAGCCTTATTATGTTTTCCTCCCTTCTTCTCTATGGTCACTTGACTGAACCAACTCCCCATCTTCACATTTACATTTTTCACTTCTCTAAACAGAGATCCATTTGCCTTTAATGAACTGCACAGAATCACTGGAGTCTTCTGTAACTCTACACATGCAATGATAGTAACCCCTCAGAAATCTTCAAGAGAAATCAGCAAAGAGGCCAATTTGGATAATGCAGACTGTGGATTTAAGGCCATCGTGGATGAATAGAAAATAGCTGGTTGTGTGGTAAATCCTCCAGCCTACCATTAAATTGTTTTGTATCCTATTATGGTTTCAATGGGTTGGGTGACAAGAAGCTTGTTATTATGAAAAGAAGATGTCTTCATTAGATGCATATGTCAGTCTTCCTTGAAGACTTCCCAGTGAAACAAATTGAGGTCCTAGACTTCTCTACAGGCAGTTTTGTTTATTTAGGTGTTGTTTTCGGTGGTCTCTGACTTGGAAGATCTGAAAGGACATCAGTTATTGTCTCCTAAGATTTCTGAATGGATGAAAGCATGGCTTTGTATCAATAGAGACAAAGAGCGGGGTCTCCTGGGCTCCACTGCTTCCTGATGGCAGTGAAGCATAAGGGTCAAACAGGGAATCAACATTCCACTATTTTTTACAGTCAACAACAGTCTGGATCTGTTGATTTGAGGGACTTTGTAGCTGGCCACCCACCTCTTCTGCACATCACATAATGGCAACTTCAGGGAACATGTTAATTAGCACCTACTCATCTTTCAGCAAAGCAATGTTTTGTGGTTTCTGCTTTGGAGGCAGAACTCTACCATACATCCTTATAAGATGTAGCAGCTCTCAGGATGTCTCCGTAGGCACTTGGATTTCAGATCACTTTCAGAAGTTGGCTGTTGATAGGCTACTCTTAGACTTCAGTGTGGAGCTGTTTGTTACTGCCCTGCTGCAGGACTAAAGTTTTAAATAATGAATGTGCAACAAAATACACACATATCCTTAGATATATGCAAAATAAATACGGAAAATATCTGACATTTTCACAGTAATAGGACATATGTGAATACCACTCCACAATAAGATGACTGTGGCTGGTTAAACCATGCATTTTTCCCATAATATTATCCTAGTGTTCGATAATTCATTTTAAGAGAAAAATATGTCAAGTGAATTTGGATATGCTGAAAATTTGCATTTGAGCACCATTCTACATAAAAGTCCTTCCAAAGCCCTTGAATATAAACGAATCTAAGTCATTTCCATAACACATTGAAGCATTATGTCAGTGAATGAAAAGCTCCTCCTAATGCTGTCAATTTATGTTTCAGATTGTGTAACAGGGATGTAATCATACTGCAAAAGTTTCCAAAGCAAGAAAACTCACATCCAGTGTGCTGTATGTTAGCCTAGTTTAAAATGTCTTTAACTTATTCTTGTGCTAATAAAACTGCACCTTGTTATAAATACTTCTACAGGGATGGAGAATTTCTATTAACTGCTTTATTATCAGTCATAATATTCAGAAGAGAGACTATTTATGATTTTTCCCATCCAAAACAATTATCCTGTTAGGCTTATCAGTAAATATTCTGAACATTGCTTTAAGAAATTACCTGTGACACCTGCAGTATGTTCTCACATATAAGTAGCAATAACATCATCACTAGAAGCAACTTATTAATAGTGCTCCATGTAACACAGAGTTATTTTTATTACAAACCTTTGATACGCTTCTATCCATTAGTCTAAAACTAAAAGCAGGAAAGTTACTTAGAATATATCTCTAGCTGAAACCATCTGCATCCTTAATTATTAAATGCAGTTTTCTGAATAACAATGCTAAGTTCAAGTTTGTTTTACAGCCTATGGGGCTATTTTGTCAGAATTTCAGCCCTGGTAAATAGCTTAGCTTACTTGTAGGTCTCAGGGATGAAGAAAATATAGGGAACTTTGTTTAAGTCTGCCAGAACAAGACCAGATATACTATCTTGACCTGCAACCTCAGCTCTGCAATACAGTTTGAGAAGCTGGGATTAGGACTTTGTGAGTGTTAGGAGACTTGGGGAAATGGCAACTTTCTGAACGTTTATTGATTAGTTCACTTTAACCTTCCTTCCTGCAGATTCTGTTTAAATTCCCAATAAATTTCTTTTCACCATTAAATTTGGTTCTCTGCTGAGACATCCTTTCTCCTTGAAGATTTATGTCACTTACTTGACTGTCATTTACTTTGTTGTTCATTCACTTTATTGCACTCCTTTGCAGGTGGTTTTTTCTTATACTACCATTAAGTCTGCAAAGCCTGGCATTCCAAACCCATCTTCAAAGATTCATTCCCAAGGGAAATGAGAAATTCTGTTGTCTAATAAGTCATTTGACCAGGACACCCAAAGCCATTCTAAACTTACCAAGTTTAGGACAAGGCAAGATAAACTCTTCTCCAAGTGGCTAAGAAAGCGGTTACCTGAATTTTGGCACATCTGATAGCATGGTCCAGGTTAAACATCTAATATGTACTCATTTTTCATAAGTGCCATAACAGATGAGATTACTAATTTTGTAAATAATCACTGCTTGGAGCCCAAGAGTGTCGGAGGAGACCAGACTGAGAAAGAATTACAGGTGCCGGGCAGATGAGGACACTGAGGCCCGGGACCCCGGGCAGCGCGTGCAGCGACAGGATCAGGACCATGAGGCTTTCCGGATGGACACTGTACCCTTAAAAGATGGCTACGATCCAAGTTTCTCCTTCCCACAAACCCCTGGAATTGTTCCCACAAACCCCTGGATTTGTCCCACCTACCTCATTCTCCCTATTGGTCCCTTTGCCGCTCCTCCCTTTCCTCCTCCCCTGTGTTTGCATGCACCCAATGGAGTGCGTGACTCCTCCCCGTCTCCTCCCCATCTCCACCCCTCTTCCCTGCCCTCATCCGGGAACTTTGTGCGCGCCCCCTTATAAGCGAGCGCACTCCATTAAAATCATGCTTTTCCTCGTGGACTCTCGCCTGGTGTGGATCTATTCCGTCCAGAGGGGTCGCCGGGCCGGGAGCGGGAAGAGCCAACCCTAGCTTCTAAGGGGCATGATCCTAGGGAGCGCCGCCGCCTGTGGCTCGCCGCTTTCCTAGCCTTGCTCCTGGGAGCGTGAAAAACCCCTCCACTATATTAGTTGAATTATCAATCCACTGAGACAAGAGGACTTCCTGGGCCAAGCCAGGAGTGTGAGAGGCTGAGGAGTAATGAATCCAGCAGTAAAGATGCAGTGGAGAATTCCCATATCAGTTTTGGAGGCAGGTGCCTGTCAGCCAAAAGGCCAGTTCTTGTCTCTCAGTTCCACATCTGGGGTTGGTCCTCTGAGCAATGCTGCCCTCAGGGTTTGACCATGAGTCCACTCTTCACTGCAAGAGCCAAAAGGGACCCTCTATTCACTCCTTCCCATCATCATACTCCAGGTAGTGCCAGACCAGGAAGTTGTCCATCTCCAAATCTCTCCTCTTGTCCATTTAGGGCAACACCAAAGAATCAAGATTACAGCCGGCCTGTCTTCCCAAAGGGAATATAAGGAAACTCAGTTGTTGTCACATTAAAGCCCCCAGTAGTCAGTATTTTACCAAGAAGAGTCTTCTCCTCTTTTGGCATAAACCTGGTTGTATAGCAATAATCTTTTATGGGCTATATGGACTTTATGTGTATTTTAGCATTATTGACAACAGCTGAGGGAATGGGACAGAAATTAACCTCCCTTTCAAAATTCATACCAGTGTGTTTTAATGATTTAAGTCTTCTAAAAGACACCTACAGTCAGATGGAACAAGTTTGGTCAGAGTTTTCTGAATAATAAAAAAAAAGAGCGTATTCATAAAGAAGAGGAAGGCACATGACACCCAGATTGTGCATCACCTATCACTGCTTCTGGTAAGCTTTCAAAAAGAAAATAAAAAATTTGCTTCCTTTTGCACAAAGATTTTTCACCCAGCATCACATGTTAGCCCCAAGGTTAGATTGTCACAAAAACCCCTGACTATCAAGCATTATAAAAGTCTTAAATCAGGATAAAAATACCTTGAAAAATATCTAGGTTTTCCTAATACTTTAATCTGTCTGAAAGGGTCAGATAGAAATTCTGATGGGTTTGGGAAAAAATAGTGAAATCAGAGAACAAAAGTGAATTAAAGTCCTGACCACTTGGGGAAAAAAAATAAAAAACACACCTAAAAATCAAACAAACCTAACCCTACAGTACTCCAGGGCCTGATTTGCTGAAATCATTTTAGTTTAATGCTAAATTATCTAGATTTTAAAATAGCAATAGAAATAAGATATGATTAAGAATAACAGGAAGAATATATTTGTTTAGGATATTTTGCAGACATTTCCTGCAATTCAGCAACTTGTGAGCAACAAAAAGGGGTCCCATTTGCATTGAGCTTCTGACCCACAATATAGCTATAAAGATACCTTAGAGGTTTGTCTGTTCTTCCAGAGCTCATCTGCTGGCTTGATTCCTGAGGTTTGTTGAGGAACATGATATGTATTGTATGATAAACGCTTTAGAGTGTTTCCTGAGAAAACTCTGTCTCAAAAATAAAATAGCGACATTTAAAATGCCAAGGATTATCAACAGGCACAAAATAATAAGACATCACTCTGCTGAGATTTTTTTTGATGCCTTTAATCCAGCAATGAATAATCAGGACAGATAGGTATGGTTGGGAAAAAAAGAGAAGCCTGATTTTTAGGAAATAATCTAAGTGAATCCTTTCCACATGCCATTCTTTTTTAATATCCAGTTACTTGGTGTGCACAGAAATTATAAGGTTCCTGGGGAAAAAGAAAAAGTGTTCTTATTTCTAACCTGAACAGAATTGAAAGTACTAGGAATGCTATGAGAGAACTGGTGCTCAGGAGATCTGTGGCCTAATGTCTTAATTGAAGAGGTCCAGGGAAGAGAAATAGAATTAGCCATGGGCCTCGTGAACATCAGGCCAAATCAACCTCCAAAGCTTTGGAGATGCATCTATTCCTATTTAAATATGACAAGAAGAGACATTTCACACCAAATGTTCTTAACTCTGCCCAGTGTGAAGAAGCCCTCAGAGCCCTGCACTTCATTCATTCTGAGCCTGGCCTAAAGGACTTCAGACTGCAGTGGCACTGCCTGCTTCCAGCAAAACTGGTGGCAAAGCTCTCACTGGATTCAGACTTTATCACCATGTATGCACAGCACACTGCTGCTTACACACATGCACACACAACTGCACTGATGTTGTACTAAGCCGTACTACAGATTGGAACATTACTGGCCAAAGAGAAAAATTGTTACATTTCTAAGGAAGCAAAATACCTGAAGTCCAGCAAAACTGAAATATTGGCATCCTCAAACTGTTTGTTTTGATTTGCAACAGATGAGGGTTTGTTGCCTGTGGTTGGCTTTTGAAACAGGCAGTTTAAAAGGCAACAGTAGGCTGCATAAGAATCCAGGGCAGGGTTTGTCACAATAACAATGAGAGTCCTGCCCTGCAACAATTTCCTGCATCAATGGATGCTCTGACTTCAGAGATCAACCCCATTAGCATGCACACCACCTATACATGTTTTTTTTAGAAGTGATGTAGAAGTAGAAAATGCATAGGTTCTGCTTGGGGAAAGAAGGATGTGCTGTTCAATGCATTCAAATTAGACTGCCTTTGTGGACAGAAGTCCTACTTGTGTGATAAAAGGCAGGGCATATATCGATGTTCCTCTTCCCTATTGCTATTCAATCCTTTATGAAACTCATCCTGAAAACATCTGCTGAAACTCTCTTCCTCTTACAATTTACCTGCTTTAAATAAAAAGGACTATGGATAGAGCTAAACCATTTTCTTCTTCCATTGTTAATACTGACTTTGGTTTCCAATTGCTGAAATCTTTCTGCAGCTCACTGCTTCCCTTTCTGAACATGTAGTTCCAAGACCTTCTTTTTTAACCAAAGAAGATTCACCTGGGGACTGTTTCCTAGGAGATTTGGATGAAGATTTAAGAACATCACATTTTAATCAGAATTGTGCACTTCGCATACAAATAAATTGTCATGTAACAATGAAGGTCTTCCTATTAATAAGAAAATCTATTAATGTCAAAATGGAAAATACTAGCACAAGAAGCTGGCAGACACTTAGATCTTATTAAAAATTAAAGAAATCAACAAGTTTAGTTATTCCAGGATAGGAATCTGATTTAAATAGAGTTTTGTTCTAATGTGATACCACTAACGTCATTACCTGGAAAATAAGCCAATGAGTGGTATTTATGTTGCAAGACAGTCCTGTAAGCAACACTTTGGTCATGCAAATGCAAAATAAACTAAGTGAACTAATCCTAAAATTCATGGCTATTTAGTAGTTTTATAGCATTGCTGGGTTTTACTTCATTGACCACTTGATAAAAATTTCTGTCAGTTAAGTACAAGTTCCCCACTGACGGAAAAATATTAATACAATATATATCTGTGAAAAGGGCTTTAAAAGACACTAGAGGTTTTGTTAGTATGAGGGTAATGAAGTTACCATTACAGCTTTTTCACCTGTTTTTTATGATCTTTTCATAGCTACAGATGGATTAAAAAGGGATTTCACTTTGAATTGCCTGTTTTCCCTCTGCAAAATTGGCTCCCTGTGCCTGCTGCAGTTTGAAACAAAATCCCTTCTGAACAGAAATTCCAAATCTTCCAAATCACATTAGGAAGGAAGAACTTGGTATCAAAAGGCCAAGCTGTCACTATTTCTTCCTGATGACTCTCATTTAACAGCCATTAAAATGCAAATAGAACTATGATTTTCAGATCACAAAATTAACATTAACAGCTGGAATGATTGATTAAAGGTCATGGCAACTGTATAACTTAATTTCGTATGTAATTGTGTTCAGTTTTCTACAGATTGTTTGGATTTGTGAATTAATTTTAGCTGTTGCTGAATACTGACAGGTGCATTTATTGGTCTCTCATTTTTGTTAATATCTTCCTGTATGAATGATTCCCTTCTTGCAAAGAACCAGAAGAGTACCCAGAGGGGACACTCTAGAATTGCTATCTTCAACTAACAGGCTTTGCATCATATTAGCAGAACTCTCAGAAGCTTTTTTTATTGACCCAGACAAGACCAAAATGACAACCCATGGGTAGCTAACGAGTTACTCTTTCGGGAGCTTTCTCATGCATGTGTTTACAAAGCAGAATAAAAATGGAACTTAAGTTCCCAAGAGGCTTTGACCTAACAGCTCAGATCCTATGTGAGCAGGCCATCTTAGATCTGGGTTTTACTTTTGAGTCAAGACATTGATAGCATGAGAAAGGAGAGATTTCAGGCAGCATCTGCCTGTACTGTTCCTTATATATGCATAAATGAAACTCAGCTGTTATTCTACTGCAAGAGTCAGAGTCATTTTTCAAAGGCTCTCAGAGCAAGATCTGCAAATACTCATCACCCACAAAGGCAGACAGAATTTCAGAAGAATCCAGTCCAGGAGTTGGAGCTTTTTTTAAATCTACCTGCCTATTTTCATGCTCAGCTGAAAGCACATTTAAAAACCAGAGCCCAGGGACAGGTGCTAAGCATTTCCAAAAATGATGCAAGTGAATAGGACTTGAGGCCAGAAAGAGTCTAACCATAACTTGTACCTGATCTGTCTCCCACACCCCAGTAAGGATATGAGAGCAGCTTCAACGCCTTCACCTCTCCCCAGTGAGAGCTTTGTTCACCATCTTCGGTTGCTCAGTCCAGAGTCTGTATTTTAAGACATGCAGTTGTTGTGTCTATTGGGAGCCAGAAGAGATTACCAAAATATTTCAGCATTTGAAAAGATCAGGGGAGTGTGTCAGTCTGAAGTCAGGAAGAGACAAAGTGGGACAGAGATAAAATATGACATTTTATTTTTCACTTCCCTTGGTACTGCTGGGGAGAAACCTCTTTCAGAACCATTGAGACATTCTCAACCGACAAACTCCTTGGGTTTGGAAAAATGCAAGGCAGTGCCTATGTGCCTGCTGCTCCCTTCCTCGTGTAAAGAGCAGCTTCTGAGCCTTCAGGTCTTCCTACTGAAATTTGCTATTGAGTATTGGAGGAGGTTTATGGAGCCCAGGCAAGGCAAAGAGCCTGAGTCGTGTGTGCCTGTTGGCAGCTTCTGAATCTATACTGGGCTATGGGTCCTATGTTTTCCTTACAAATCTCCCTTTCACACCCTTTCCTTTCAGAATGAGAAAAAGTAGGTCTAGAACATATGCATCAGGGCAAGGAGTGTTGTAACAGCAGTGAGCTCAGCAGTCCCCAATGTGGGGGAAGATGCCAGGTAGTTTTTATTTTTCTAGGCTTCCCTACTCCTTCAAGTCTGAAGGTTTAGCTCCAAAAATCCAAGCTGCTTCAGCAATGCCCAAAGGTCTAATTGTTGTTAAAATCAGGAAACAGAGATCCTGAAATTGTCCTGTTCAGGCAAATGAGAGCAAACAGGAATTAGAATGGTGAGTTTTCCACAGGCAGACAAAAGGACTGAAATGAAATGAGCCTTTAAAGTTTTGTCACAGAAGGCAGGATAATGAGTCCTTTTCTGTTTAAATTAACTGAGTGTTCTCACAGCAAAAGTCTCATCTCAAAGCTACATCAGTGCTCTCATAGTCATTATTCTCTGCTACCCACCTTCTGAGATGGCTCACACACGAGGGAGAACAGAGGATCTTGACACTTATGAGAAGAGGATTTTACCTTGTGGGTTTACAACTAGCACTTGTAAAAACCTGAACTTTTGCCCTTGAAATTCTTTGTTTGTCAGTCAAATACAGATTGCATGAGGAGCATGACAAAAGCAGTCTTGCAGCCATTGTCCACAGAGCATTATTCCAGTACAGAAGGACGTTCTCTAGTAAGGAGAAGGTAATTATTTTCAGGCACACTAATTCTTGATTTCTGTGGTCAAATTGCCAAAGGGGGGCATCAAGATAGGTTATAACAGACTCAACTGCTCCCACATCCCATGTTTTACGTATGCTATTCAACAGCTGTCAGCTGGAATCCTTCTGGGTTACATAACGTTATCATGGATAAACCAGTCTCTCTTCATGTGAAATTCAAATACATCAGTCACATTTTCCAGGATTTCATTAATACAGAGAGAATTTAACCCCGTTAAAAAATAAATATTATTGTTATACGAACTTTCCATTATATACCTGTTAGAGAATGTTAGAAAAGTACCACAGTGTCTTTACCTCACATCAGTGTAGCTTTATAGACCTATTTCGCAGTATATTTCATTATACATATTAAAACTATATGTTCAAGTTATCTTTTTAATTGATTTTTTAAATATATATCATTAATACATAGGGAGAATTTATCTGTATAAAAATAGCTTTGAATTTTTCAGTACTGCAGTTAGTGGACATAAGGACATGTACTTTTGCCTGCAGGAAAATACTTGACAAAAATATACTTATGAAATAACTGCTTATTGGCCCAAGGATAGTTTGTGTGTAGCACCTAAAAACCTTTGTGAGGGCACTTAAAAGCATGCCTGAAAAGAGATGGATCAGGAACACAGCAAAAGTTGTAGAAAACTCTCATTTCAGGATGTGAAATCTGTGCTAGATAACATAGAATTTTCTCTAAGTACAGAGCAATGCTTTGCCCAAGATCAGTAGGATTATAAAATACAATTGTAAGAATCACCCCAATTCAAATAAAATGTCCTTTTGGCTTAAACTGTCTGAGTAAATGATTTCTAATTTGTGAAAAATGGTTAAATCTAAAGTTGTGCAAAAAGGTGCAGTTATATATGTATACCTATTTGAACAACTGGAAGGATTAATTAGCTGTTAGTAGAGCTCCTGTGGAGCCAGAAATATGGGTGATTCAGATTCTGAAAGGGACATTTTTAATATCCTAATATGAAATCAAATAACCTTTTGATATGCATGTTGACAGTATTCCTTTTTCTCCACCCACAGTTTTGCTAAATTGCGCTAGTAGTGAGCCCTTGGCAAAAATGTTTCCTTCATTTTGTAAGTGATAAGTAGTCATATTATTTTTCATCAAGATTCCCTGAATGGTTTTATTTTTGCAAGCACCTGCTTGCTTTGAAATACACTTCTCCCTTTGTTTTACCAATATATTCAGTACCTGTGGGTTTTCTGTGTATGTGGGAGGTTTTCATATGACAGACATTTGGGTGGTTTAGATGTTTTATTGCTTTTCTTCAGTACCCAAATATTTCATCTATGTGCAATATCACTTTAATTGAATTTGTAAGTCAAAAGTTTTAAGTGCCTTTATAATACACTTTATAGGTATCATCATTGTACTGCTACTTGTTTTCAATTAAGATAAAAAGCTCATGTTTTTGATTTGCTGATATTTATTCATATTTCTGGAATTGTTTGTATTTTCATGTAAGGTTTTGACACTCTTCTGAGTCCCTAACTGAAGCCTCACAACCATTCCAGAAAGAAATGAAGGCTATAAAGTAGAAATAACTTGCCCAAATTTACAGACAAAGTGAGGATCAGACTTGAGATTAGATGCCCTGGTTTCAATCCCATCCTGCAGATGATCTGCAATTGATTTCCTTTGACTTTTGACCAGGCTCTGTATCATCTGTCTGTTCTTACTTTGATTTCATACAGTGCATTACTGTGATCTCTCTAGGGGTTATGAACTTCACTCTTTTCTAACATTGCAGTTAGTGCATGTTCAACTACCTGGTAAAAATAAATAAATAAATTTAAAAAATTGGAACTGATCTTTGAACGGATAGAAACAACCCCAGTTTAAATGGAGGGTACTGCAACCACATCAGGTACTGTAGGAGTTTGCATTTTGCCAGCCACTGCTAGCAAAGGCTGCTGAAGCTCTCTTTCACTTTGCAGGTAATTCTGTGGCTGATCCTGCCCTGAGTGACGAACTATTTTTGCAAGTGGAGAAGACATATTAATTTTTCCCCTGTTATTATTTGACCATGGATTTCTTGAATGTAAGCATTATTTCAAACACTATATTGACTGCTTACTCTAAAAAAATTCCCCATCTGCATTTTATGCTTGAGTAACCCGTAGGTGGTATTCACTGTTTGAAATGTCATGTTCTAATTCTTTGGATTGAGCATATAGTTTTCTTGGCATATTTCTATGCCCTGATTACATATCGTAACTTTTAGACTAGTATTTCTATTTTAGAAGGTTACATTTTTTAAAAATCCAATTGTTTGGCTTTTTTTTGTTTTACTTATGAATTTACTAGTCAGTTTATGAAAATTTACTTAAATATGAGCTTTCAATAAGCAATCTTGCCGGAAAGTTCAGCAGCCAGAGTTTCAGTTCTGAATAATTTTTCCTACTTCAAGTTTTAAAACACAGTCTAAAGAGTTAAATAGTAATGCTAATAACACACAAAGAAAAGGTTTAGGGATATTTATCCAAACCTCTTACTTATATGAAGTTCCCAAACTACTTTTAGAGATGATGGATTTCTATGTCGGCCCTAAGAGAGAAGACTTCCTTTGTAGCAGATCCCTCTGCAGAAGGAATTATAAAAGTGCATCAGAAATAAAAGTGAATCTTTTGACATTACAGAAATGTGATCAGTGTGATTTGATTCCTCTCTCCTCTCTAAAACAAAACACTTGTAGATGTCAGGCAAACAAAAAGCTTTATGCAGCCCTATCTTGGGGAATATAAAGTGGTAACTTTAAGTCATTTTTTCACAAGTTGCTCTTATTGGCAAGAGAGTCTATTTCTGTGAGAGAGAGACAAGAGACAGGAAGAAAAGAGAGAAATTTTGCAAACAATTTCCAAAAACAGTAGCTCCCCCTGTGTTTTATGCTTACCACAGAACTTATTTCAAGTTCAGACTCTCTCTCAGTTGTATGCTTTCACTACATTTTGAACAGAGAAAAACTAATAAGCAATATTGTCACAAAACTGGTTATTGTTAACAACAGTAACAAGCAAACCCAAATTTGATTCAGATGATTTGCCAATCTGATGTCTTTGCTGTCAGTAAATATTCATACAGTCAAGCTTCACTTCCACTGATGTTCAAAACATTGATTTTTACCTTTGAATTCTGAGATATTCAGAAAACAAACCAAAAAACACAATTAAGTTTGATTGTTATAATCTTCATTGAGATGGATGGTTACCTAAGTCACTCAACCAGAGAGCAGAAACAATGCATGCAACTTAAATAATTAACGCCAGGCTGGGAAGTAGTAAATGTTTGTGGCACCTCTTTGTGAGCTAGTCCAATGATGAAAACATATTGGGGGAAAAAATCTTAAGCATTAAAAAATATGAAAAGTAGACCCCTCTTTACTCCCTTTTGTTCATTTATATCTCTCTGGATTAACACAATTGCTGGTAGAGCTAGCCATGAAGTAGTCAATCATCCTTCTCATTTGCTTCAGATTTTTAAAACAATGGGGTTTCTCCATGTTGTTTAACAAAGACTGAGCTCCCAAAGGACTCTGTGTCTCAGCCTTGCAATTGGCAGGGACTAGGAGCCACTAAAGCCTTTTGAAAAGAGGCATCACATAACCTGCCCTGACCAGCTGATCCCATTATGCAAACAAGAGGGTGCCCTGGCAAAGCAATCCAACAAGCTCCAGAGTGTAGAGCTGTATTTCAGCTAGTAGCTTTGAATGAAAACAAAAAGTTGCTGAATGGATAAGGTGCTATGTAGAAATACTTTTCACCTATCCTCTCTCCAGTGTTGGCACATGACTATCGCTCCAACCTTTTTGTGGAAAAGGGAGTTATTAATTACAGGCATCAAAGGACGGTCCTGCAAAGCCAGCATGGACCACATGCTGGTCTGAGGAGTGAACTGTCTTTGGAGAGCCTTAGCTGTGGCTATAGTCACAGTGATCTGTTAATTTTCTTGTGAGAAACACTTTAAAACCATTTCTCTCTCCTGTGAGGCTCTTATAGAACAGCTAACAAGAAGCACAAATGTGTGATGATCATCCTTCCCACTAAACTCACCCACTTAACTCCAGACAAGCTGAAGGCATGGCCTAGAACCAGTTAATCAGTGGCCAGAACCAGTTTATCCCTGGTGGGTGTAACCAAAACTGTGTGTTCTACACCGTCTATATAATTTCTGATGAGCCCTTAATAATGGATTGTTTGCAGCAGCTGCCCAGGGCACATCTGACACCTCAGGCTACAAGCTGGGTGTCAAAGGACCCTGTTAGATAGGGGAGTGTTCCTGTTTTCACACCAAAGATTCAGACGTGATAACTTGCCTTCGGGGAGTCATTAGCACCTTCACACCCAGCCTGAGGGATCGTGCCTGCTAATGAGCCATCAAGGATTCCCAAAATATCTCACTACTCACAGAGTTAAATCACCTACTGTGAAACTANCACCGTCTATATAATTTCTGATGAGCCCTTAATAATGGATTGTTTGCAGCAGCTGCCCAGGGCACATCTGACACCTCAGGCTACAAGCTGGGTGTCAAAGGACCCTGTTAGATAGGGGAGTGTTCCTGTTTTCACACCAAAGATTCAGACGTGATAACTTGCCTTCGGGGAGTCATTAGCACCTTCACACCCAGCCTGAGGGATCGTGCCTGCTAATGAGCCATCAAGGATTCCCAAAATATCTCACTACTCACAGAGTTAAATCACCTACTGTGAAACTACTCACCCTGGAGGAGGTACTGGGCATTCCCACCTGAACATATACAATCTTCAGGGTTCGGGGCATCTGGTACCACTCGTCAGACTCAGAGGAGGACCAGAACTTAACAGGACTGCAGCTGTCACTCTCAGCAAGACTGTGATCATCATCCTCATCAACAGGTTTTCCTTTCCTTTTAGTTTGGACTCAGAGGGACCATGTGGTGCTCAGCACAGGAGCTAATGAACACCATTCTGTTCATGCCCCAGGGTGCTGGGTTATACTTCTGGGTTTTGTGGGTTAAACCCAATTTCTTCTCTTTATCATTGTATTTATTGTGACCATTTTAGTAAATCACTCTAACTTGTAACCTCTTTTGAGTAGGGTTCATTTTCCCTGCCAGTTTACCTTTAAACCAATACAAGGCAACATTTTAGTTGGGAAATAAGTTACTCACTGATTCCTCTTCTCAGATTCCAGCAAACAAATTAATCAAATACAACAAGTAGTGTGGCAATAAAAAATATGTCATTTGAATGGAAAACTCAGAATCCTTGGAAAAGAAAGAGCAAGATGTAGGAGAGATATGGACTCACTGAACAAGGTTTTCTTTTTCCTATATAGGATAATCTCATTTTTAAAACTTTATTTTTAATTATATTTCTTTAACAATCCCATAACTCCACAAGGATGATTGCCAGAGCTGCCCTAGAAAGTTACCCGGATACTTGCCAGTGTCTTCACTAGACCTCTTGACAAATCTATCATCAGCATAATTTTGTACAAAAAGTTTGAATTGCTAACAAGAGCCAAGATGCAAATTCCTTTCACAGAGCAGGATTTATCAGTCTCTCACTGCTTTGCTACAGGCTAATGGTAGAACTGCGGAAGAATTTCAATGTTATCAATATGCATTTTTACCTCTCACTGTCCTGTTCAGTGAAGGTATTTTGTTTGTTTATGCAGCACAACAGGCATCTTGCACCTCACAGAAAAGAAAAATGTAATCTAAAGATCAAGATTCCTGCTGATGAAGCTTTTGGAAACCACTGGAGCACTATCCTCTGGCTCTCCCAGGGCATTATTTCAAGTTATCTTGCCACTTAAAACATCCAAAACCTGGCTGTGATTCTGCACACTACATATGTCTCACACTAGGTTCTCCAAAGGGTATACTCTCTTTTGTTTAAGGTAACAAAATACTGACTACTCTATTATGAAAATATATAGGCATGTTACAGCAAACAAATTTCTTGGACATGATATAGGAATTTTTCTTTCTTTCATATGAGAAATAATTCCTCAGATCCAAAATAAAGCCTTCCTGAATATATGAACATTTTTGCTCATTCTTTCTTCACTTATTCATAAGCCACAATGTAACAGATGCTGTCCTCTGTAGCTCCAGACTGAAAGATGTTTTTCACTTTCACTATTTTTTAGATTCTGACAATGCAGAAGCTGGTGATTTTAAACCCCCTACTTACTCTCAAAGTTGTTGAGGCTGCAGAATCAAACTCAGAAATGGTTCCCTTCTTCAAGTCTGTCCCCTCTATCAGTAAACAGGTATGTAGTCTTCTCTTTATTCTCTTGTCTCTGGAATTATGGTGAAAATTAAACCTTCTTTATAGATTTACAGGTAAAGGTTTTTTCAAGATGTTGTCACACAAAGCTAGAAAAACAGTACAAACCCACTAGATGTTTACAAGAAGCCATTTATTGTATTAAAATTGAAGGGATTGTTTTAGAAAGTATAAACTGCTAAGTGGTATCACAGTTTCAGATTGGTATACCATAGCAAATTGCAACAAGAAATACTGTCTACTCTGAAAATCGTATGTGAATCCAAAGCCACAGCCATAGGGAGAAGAGCAGCAGTGAGAGAGGGAACACAACCCTTTAGTGTTTGATTCTCTGAAACTTTAGAAAGAAATTGCTTCCATCTTTATAAACCTGACAGAGATTCTCTGCCAAAAATTGACCATATCTGTAAGCCCATTTTGCAAAACTGAGTGTAAACTAAAATAATGAAAACACAAAATGGCAAAATAAAGCTGAGTTTAGTGGAGACTGTTATAAGGATATGAAAAGAAATGGATGAAAACATTTTACTAGGAAATGAAGGTGCATAAAATAGCTGTTGAAAGCTTTTCTTTTCTAGTAGAACACACAGTTGCTGCTGACAAAATAACAAAATCCAAAAATATTTCCTTTCAGTCTTCAAGAGATTTGGTCTTTAGCTCATCAAACCCAAAAAATCCTCTGTTTTACAAGTTTTCTAAGAAATTCTTCTCTATTTTCTTTCCTATAAGGAAAAACACATCTGCCAAAGCCTGAAATTTTTATATTTCCCACATTTAATTTGCAGTGTAACTAAGAAAACAAAAAGCCAGTTTGTGAACACTTCCAGTCTTCTGGCTCTCTCTACCTCCCAATCTTACTGCAAGACTGGTCTTATGGGATTTTCTGGGAGACTTGCCTCCGACCTCAGTGGTCACAAGGTTTCATATTCCATGTCTTTTGCTTCTCTATTCACAAGGATTTTTGTCCTCACTATCTGCTTGTGAGGTGTTCTTATTCATCTCACAACTGTCACAAGGCAAGGAAAGGACCTATTTCTGAAATACCCTCATTTCCTGCAGCCTCCCTTTCTGATCCAAGCAAGGAAAGGTTCAGGAAGACTTGTCTGCCTGCATCCCTCTGACACTGAGTGGTGGGTGGGACAAAGAGCCTTGTGGTGGGTGGCATTGCACATGGGACGAAGGTGTGAGGCAGGTCAGGGAGGCCAGTGGCCAGGAGCCACTACTGCCCAACTTGCAAGTGTCCTGCTGACACCTTCCAGCCCTTGCTCAGCCTCAAAACCAGCCGGCTGGGCTGGCATTCGCCAGTGACCCTTCCTTACAAGCATCTCTTCCGTTAAAAGGTCTTTCAGTGTCAACATCCCTGACACGCCCCTGGGGTGTCACACTTTGAGGAGAGAAGCACCATTTTCCCAAAGCCGCCAGGAGGGGAAACAGTAGTCCTGCATTAAAAAGGATAACTGTCTTCTAATCACACTCTTTGTGCAGAGCTGATGAGCCAACAGTTGATGAAGCAAAGGAAGACATTTGTCTAAAAGTTCCATCGTTCCCTGATTATCACATTTCCTGAAGCTTCCCTCAAAGCCTCAGGCATGGAGTAGCTGTCAGTTCCTGGAATAGTTGAATCTCCATCCTGACAGTCCTTCTGTCCACTAAGCTCCTACAAGCACACATCACTAACAGTATCCTAGATCTTATGTGTCCTGCCATGCGGCCTGTTGTTTTGGGGGGGTTTTTTGCCTTTTTTCATTACTTAATGAGCTCTTGGATTTGACAACTATTATCCCTAAATAGAAATCAATACACACAAATCTGATGTGGAGAAAGTATCGGGACATTGTCATATTCAATCTGAAATAAATGAAATCTCTCAAGTCACTTTGATGTCACTAATATTGGCAAAAAATATTAATAATTAAAATTTATATGAATATTTCATGACATTTTCAAGTCAGTCTATCTCACTCTCATCAAGTTGACTTCATAGCATAATAAAAGTTACCACACTGAAAAATTCCTGTCTCTTTTTACATTCTGTTTTGCAGTGTCTCTGGACCACTCCTGTGTTGGGTGATGTACTACCGAGGGTTTCCCTCTAAGAAAATCTGCCTACTGTCTCTTAGAATATTTATACTGGGACATTATTATCTCAAAGCCAATTTAATTTTTTTAATTCCACAGGAAATACAGTGCTCATGTCCAGAAGTTTCTCATAAATTTTAAGTGCTCTCCTTTCTGTCCTAAAGTCATCCCCAAGTGTTATCTGTGGAAGTATTGTTCTCCAATGTTTTCTGCATTTCCTTAATTTCATTTTCTTGCTGAGAGCTGACTATGTGTTTCTGCAGAGATGGTATTTTAGAACTATCTTTTTTGGTGACAGGTGAAAATTACTAAGTTTTTTGTAGAAGACAGTGTCAACATCTGTGACACCCCTCTGAAGTATGACACTGAGGAGAGAAACACCATTTTCCTAAAGGAGTCTTTAGGAAGGGAAACACTAGTCTTGTATTAAAGAGGATAATGGGGGAAAATTTACACTTTTTATTCAGGGAAAGTCCTGATGACTTCTGTAAGAGGGTTGCTAAAATGTTAAATTAAAGGTATCGTATTCTGGAAGTTCACTTAATCTGAGCCCACCACAATATACTTGACATATAAGCTTGATGCCAAAGACTTAAATCTGCATGATTAGCTTCAAACATATGCACAGTTAATTCAGTAACTATTCAATACCTGAAGGGATACATTGGGACAATTCTAATTGTGATTTGTATCCAAGAATGCCAATATGCAGTCTGTCCTCATTCAATGTCCCAAAATAAAATGCTCCATTTTGATCCAGAGAGGCAAACATTCATGTTTTTAAGAGGAAAAAAAGAAGTTCCTTGAATCTTTTGTTATGTCAGTTAACACAGAGTGTTCCTGTGTCCCTGTCAAAAGGGTCCTATCTGATTTTGGGCACGGCATTTAGAATAAAATGCTTATAGGTCATCACTGTTTGCCTGTTCCACATACAGAAAATGTGTAATGGGAATTCCTGGAGCCAGATTTGCATGCATAGCTGCAGCTGTCTATTAGACCCATGGCTTGAACTCACTCATTTCAATAAAAACATGAACTTAAAAAAGTCCGGGATTGGGCATTCTGAGCAGGTTATGCAGGCAGTTGAGTGCTGTTGAGACTTACCCTTTCTGTGTGGCTGACCTACTGCATCAGCCAAGAACCTGAGCTTCTAGGCCATCAACGGATGCTTGTTAACAAAGGCTCCTTTTTGATACACCCTGTAAAACATATTTTGGTAAAGTGTTCAGGGTTTTAACAATCTGCTCTAATTGCACATGCACATAACTATTTTTAAAACATTTCCCTTTTAAAATAATTGACTTAAATATATCCAAACTGATGAGAGCCCTGTCAAAACAAATATGCACACTCAGATTACTAACATCTGAAGCAACAATTCCTTAGAGAAATGATGACCTTATTAATGAATTTCAGTGACACAAATGGTATCATCATGCTACTGCTAGGATTAGGTTACATCGTTTTCTCACAACAGTCGAGGCAATGTAAGTCTAATTTATTTTCTGCTTTAATGCCTGGCCATACCTCAGTTTTGTGTTATAAAAGTTTATGTACTTTTGTGGCATGTCACTGTTTAAGATCAAAAAATGTGGAAGCGCCAAGTTTGAAATGGTTTGATCAAATACAGATTCACCCTCTGAATTCAGCTGTATGCAGCAGCATACAGCTAAGAAGTGCTGTACTTCCCAGACAGAAGCTTATGTACAGTGTGAGAGTGCCTGTCAGTATCAGAGAAGTGAAATATAAGAGCACTTTAGTTCTCTAAGAGAGACATTACAATGTTAGGGAATACATCGTAAGACTAAACTGAGAATGCTTGAAAGTAGAAATGATCTTCAGGTGTAGTTCTAATCTTGGCTCTCTTCCACAGCAAGACCAGGCTTTCAGTCCTCCTCTCTGTGTACCTTTTTATCTGTTACACAAAAACTGCTAGGAGTATTCTGTATGATCTGTAGAAGTAAAGCAGAGGATTCAGAGGTTGTGCCAGTATAGGAATCAGATTGGATTTTTCCCATATAGAGTTATTCTGAATTCTCTGAGGGCAGGTATGAAAAGCTTGTTGCTCAAAACCAGGGACAGAGTAGAAAGTGTATGCATTCCTGGATGACTGCAGCATCAGGAAATATCTCAAGAGACAATCCTCTTCCAAATGAGCCAGTTTCCTCTGACCCAGTAAATACCATGCTAAATTGACCCAGACAGGAAGGAGCATACTGTAAATATGATTCCTACAATTACTACTGCAACCTGCACTGACACAGGAAACAAAGATTAAGATTTGTGGATAATTTCTTTTGCACAGTGATTTTCTCTTTGCTGGCCTGGCATATGGCATACCTGTCTGGTATATGCTGGTCAGCAACAGATAACAAGAGCAGGTATATGAGAAGAAAGGAGGTTTTTTACAATGTGGTGAGAGAAGCAAAGTAAATAATATCATTGGTGATTTTTAGTGGTTTGCTTTTTCACAATAAATACTTCTAATGATCAGGATTATTTCATTTTCTCATATCATATTGTCTTCCAATGTTACTTTTTCTTTTGTAAGAGTTTAAAAAAAGTAGATAGATATTCCACCTTATTTCTCTAAGCACTCACAATTTTCTTTTCAAGCCATGTTGGTCAGCTTTAATTTGCCAGCCAAGTCACCTGATTTGTGCTGTGCTTGTTTCCTAGCTGAATCCAGGTGTGAGTGCTCTCATCATGAATACTGACAGATGACTGTAAAAAATTGCTTCCTGAGAACACCTGCACCTGTCACTGTATTACTTGTCACTAGATTTTCATTTTCTGAAAACATTCAGAAATGTTAGGTGAATTTCCACTGCAGGCAAATATAAAGAAGGGTGAATTCAGCTGGAGGAACTTCACTTCCCATTTTACGCAGTGAGCCTTTCAGACCCAGCACATGATGTCCTGGGGATCTTGAATTTCATAGAAAGTTTCACAGAAGAGGCACTGCCAAGTGTGGCAAAAAATAAGTTAAAACATATTTTAACACCAGAGTGTCTATAGACCTGAACCAAACGGACACCCTGCTTAACTTATCTGAAATGTGAACAAAACGTCTCTGCTATTTATTGTGGTCCCAATATGTGAAAGAGGATTTCAGTCTTTACTGAAATTTTGAGACATGAGGCCAAGATTGAGTTTATAATGAAAAACAAGTTTCAACCTTAGCTATGCAGAGCCAGTAGCCTCTCCATAATACAACTGTCAGTTCAATTTCTGTCAGCGATATAAACATGGAATTGAAATAAGTGTTAGACTAGGACTTGGACGAAAGTTTTAATCAGGTGAGCACCTGCACTCCAAGTCTTATTAAACCGTTGATGCTGAAATTGTGTGTGAAACATTGCCATCTAGTGGCTACTGGTACCATTCCCAACGTGCTACGGAAACATTTGTGGAAGAGAAAAATGTTGCAGATTATGTCATTCCTCTTCTCTTTTATGAAAGAGTGGTCTCTGCATTAGCACTGCATTTGTAGACAGAAATTTCAAACATTGACTATCTGAAGTTTTTTTCATTTTTCTTTTTAAGTAAACATTTGTTTCTTATAACAATGCATCTTACCCATGTTTAGGTCTCACGGAACATTTTCACTACTGCATCTACAATGTATCCCTTAAAAGAGCAGTTTGCAACTGAGGGGTGAAAACGCAAAGGAGTGAAATGACTAGTCAAAGGCCATGCAGCCCAGATCCTGAACAGACAAGAAAAAATATCATTTGTCTAGCTGAATGTCATTGCTTACTCCCCTTTATGCCATCCTGTGCCTTGGGTGTCCCAGTGTTCCCTACTTCCTGAAAGAGCCACTGCTGATTTTTTCCTCTTATAGGGGTTTGAAACTTTTGACAGCTCCACATGCTGCCCCTGCGAACTAACTCTTCTGCTTTACCAAAGGACAGCTAGAACAAGGGCAGATAGTGCCACCTTGTCACCCACATTCAGCACTGATCTGGAGGGAACATTTCTGATCTTTGTTAATTCCTCTGTCCCTCTGTGGAGCTATCCTGGGGTTTTCAGATGGCCAGAGTAAGACACAGCTGCAAAAATTCAGCCAAGGGCTTAATTTCTGTAGAGAAGACTGCTGGTTATTAATAAAAGCATCCACAGCAGCAGTCACATTTTTGCAATGGGAGAGCTAACCCAAAGGAAATGAGATTGAGAATAGCTGTATTAGTTATTGCCATGACTCAGTTTGTCTGAGTCATGGCCCACACTGGGTGGAAATTAAGAAGCTCTGTTCCTATTCCAGGTCCATAAACCACCTGGTTCTACTTCCTTCTTATCACCACATTCACCTGATTTCTACCAGGTTGTGTAAATCTGTTTTCTCATCCTATGCCTGTTTCTAGGTCTGAAATCCCATAAAAATGAAGTCCTGGATCCCCATTAAAGAAAACTGATGCCCATATGTACATCCACCATCTCACCAAGCTGAAAAGCACTCCTTGTAGCATAAGATTAGAGCTTGCTTCTTAGCTCTGTAGAATTGCAGCATTCAGACAGGATGCTACAAAAGGACACAAGACCTCTGAGGGTAAATATTTGCTGTCTGTAGTACTAGGCTGGACTATTTAAGGCAGCTAACTTAAAGGTCCCACTTTTTACTAAAGATAAAAGGGTTAGTACAAAAATGTAGCGGGTTTGTTAAAAATAAAAGTAACTACAGGATTTCAACGCTCAGGCAAGTACACTAAAGAAATCAGAAGCTTTGAAATAGGCCTATACTCTCAAACTGTTTCAAGTTTTTCCTTTTGGAAATCTAACTCTGGCTAGCCAAACTCAGGAGCAGTCCAATAATCATCCTAAATGATCTCTTCATGGAATAAATGAAAAGGACACTACATAACATATAGCTCTGGGACTGATTCATGAAGCATTACCCTGTTTTATAAATATGTCTTACAGATTATTCATCTATGAATCTAAAGGGTCAAATTCACCAAGCAGTAACCCATCCACTCCCCTAAAGAAAAGGAATTCATGAGTCTTGCTTTAAATCTGCAGAATATCAGAGTATTATAGTATTTAAACAAAACATCAGAGCCTTTCAGGCTCTCTGCTTTCTTTGCTTTGCTAATTAACTTTTATGTAACTCATTGTATTACCTAGCAGCAACCGGGAGCTGGCACACTAATCCATCTGCAAGGTGACCCCTGTTGTGTGTTATGCAGATTGAGATATTGATATGCTGTTGTGGACGGCAAGACATATCTGTTTCTGTCCCTTGTCTGTCATTTGTAGATACAAAGGGAGGAATGGCTGAGTGTCTAACAAGAAAGCTTGATCCTACTGTATGTCTAGGCTAATGCAGAGAAGAATAAGACTGGGATAACCCTTCTCACTTAGACATTATGGTGATTGGCTTCATTATTATGCCTGTAATTGACCTGTGCTTTGAGAGACTTAGTCAAATCAAAGCTCTAAATAGATACAGCTTTTGTGATTGTTAATTTTGAGGCAGGATTCAGTGCTTTTTAGCTCCTAGGCTTATCATTGCTCTCTCTGTATTTGACTATAAAATCAAAGTTCCTTTGGGAGCTGTGACTTACTGCAGTCCATCTCGCTGCAGTTATGGAGGCCCACAGAAAAGATCAACACTTTTTCTTAAGTCCTCTGGACTTATTGTAAAGGCATCAGAAATGATGATCGCTATAAATATTTTTCAGCAGGATTTACTCTGCTGTGAAAAAAAGGGCAGGTGTTAAAGTTATTAGAAGTACGTCAAAAGTTTGCCACTTAATACCAGCCTAGAGGTATGTTTACCAATGATAACACCAAAAATGAGAAAAAAAAGTTCTGCAGGAATTAGGATTTGTCAGGTTATTTCAGAAAGTTTGGGATCATTTCAGGAAAACCAATTTCTAGAAGAGAAGGCTGTATGAAAGCAGCATTTCAGCAGTCAGACTCTCTAAATCCAAAATGTAGGAAACCTTTCTTGCATGAAATAGCGTGTTTCAGTTTCTAGCAATATCTTTTAAAGGGTCAGTCAAAGATTATAAAGTTTACTTGCCCTGGGATCCCCAGCTGAAAGCAGAAGTGAGGACAATGACTTGTAAAAAGTCATCCTCCAGCTGTAGAAATCCCAAGCAGCACCAAGACTTTCCCACCATTTCCAACACACCATTTAGAATATGATGCACTTGAACCTCTTCCTTTCTAGTAGAGCATCCCATATGCTTTTATGCCTGTCAAAGAAATAGCAGCATTAACAGATCTGAGAGCATGTTTATCATTTCATACAAATTATACTTATATATATTATGCCCCATCAAAACAGTACCACATATTCTTCAGTCTCCAGCTCAGAAAAAAAGGAGTTTATTAATTCAAAAAGAACTATGAATTGATTTCTAATAATACTGAGTTTTGCTCCTTCAATTGCCACTGTGGTTTTTTAAGCTGCCCAAATTTTGTAATCTATTGGACTGGGGGGAGGAAATTAAAACCCAGTGAGATGTAAATTAACTTTCTGGAATGTTTCTAAGTGGGGTTTCAAGCATAGATTTCCAAGAATGTTCTCTTTTAGAGAAAGAAGTGGTTTTTGCTGAGAGCAGTGAGTGTTACTGATTTACTAAAGTTGGTATTGACTAAGCTGCCTGGTTACAGTCCCAGGCACAGAATTATTTGCTTTCCAGGCTGCCAACATTAAGTCCTTCAGATCATCTCTGTTTACTTCAGACACAGCCCAGGAGGCAGGAAAAAAGATGCAGGCTTTCAAAAAGAAGTCAGGCCACAGACCAACTGGGGAAACAGTGGTTACATTCAGTGGCAGTCCCAGTTTTCACAGGTTTGTTCCAGGTGCTCCAAGTCCATGTCCTGATCCTATGAAAGAGGATACAGGTGAGTACTGCTGTGTCTCAGAGAGAAGTGGCATGTCACACAAGCAGTTTTTTGTAGGTTGTTTTTGTCATAGGATCTGACCTGGTAGCTTGAAAAATGTTCACAAGCCCAAAGGATTTGAAAACTTTCTAATATGAAAGTAATCCTGCACACAGTGCAGTGACCTATATCAAGATGAGGACCTGGTAACACCACACATGGATGCAGTTTCACAGTTTGAAGAGGCTTTTGTTGCAGAGGTAACACTGCAGGTCTTAATAACATTCCTACTGAAAGCTTAGAAACAGTCTGATGACATTCAGCACAGCCTCCTGCCATGAAGGGGCTTGCATTCATATAGCCTACTGTAAAAAATTTTGGTAGAACGCATGACATCCTTTGATAGCCTGTTCCAGAACATTAACACATTTATAGCTTGATTTTTTCCCTAATGTTTAACCAAGGTAGTGTTTGCTGAAACTTCAGCTGCTGTTTCTCTTGGTTTGTGGTGATGAACAGAGAGAACAATTGATCACTGTTCTCTTTCCTTATAATATTTTTTTTAATTTTACTAAGTTGAAAGGTTATCAGCATTATCTCTCCCCAGTCACAGTCATCTCTTTTCTAACAGTAACAAATCCTTTCCTCTTTAATTTCTCACAGATAATGTTTTTTAAATGCCTCTGACTATTCTCATTGCTCTTTTTGGGAATGTCTTCCTTTTAATGTCTGGTGCCTTGACCTCTCCAAGTGATGTCACACTAGTGCTGCAAAGAGTAAATTCTGCTCAGTTCAGTGACTCTCTTGCTAATACATCCCACAGGGAGACTGATTTTCTCTGTCGTAGTTTCTCAATGACTGGCCTTTTTTTTTCAGTTTGTGCCCCAGTATAAGCCCTAAGCCTTGTTCTGCAGCTCTGCTATCCTACCAGGCATTGGCCATTTTGTGCTTGATTTCATCTTATTATCATCTTCTGCATTTAATTCTACTAAACTGCACTTTGCTGACTTTAGATTGTCAGTTTCTTCCTCCAGGCTGATTCTGCATTTGGTACAAAGCTGACAATTAGAGTTACAGGCACTATTTTTACTTGCAGAGATCCTGCTGCTCAGCAAGTGTCCCAGCAAAGCAGAACCAAGGCTGGAGCAGAGCATTCTCCAGGACTGGGGTTCCTCATTAAGGAAGGCCCCTCAGGAGCATATAGAGGAGGAGTAGCAGTAATGTTAGACATGCAACCACTGCATTAGTTTTCTTTCTTTATAGCACCAAAAAAAACCCTCTACCTTCATTCTTCTGTTGTTAATGTCCCTCAAGTGGTTTGGTCTTTCAGATATTTCTATCTGCCTGCAAACAAAAGACTGGGTCCCATGCATGCTCAGCAGGTCTCAGCAGCCTTTTAACTGGCAGCCTTCTGAAAGCAGTTCACAGGCTAATGGAAGAGAATGTCATAGTCCAGGAAAGTCTTTGTATCTCCATGGACCTACCTGCTCTCGAAAGCACACTTTATTGTACTGAGTAGAACAGCTTGCTTTTAATATACAACTGTTAAGATCTGTAGATACCAAATTAGAGCTGATGTACAATGACTTGCCTGTATTCACCAGATCTTTAGATTCTAGGAGAATGGAGCTTCCATCAAGGAGCAACAACAGAGAAAAGATATTCTTGAACTTTTTGAAAAGACAGGTTGAATAATATTACTGTAATAGGCAGGAATCAGCCTAAATTGCTGCCCAGAGGCCAAGTGGTGCTGCTAGTAAAATGCCTGCATAGATACCATGTCATAGCAGATGACATGAATATTTCCAAGTGCTGAAAGGCATGTTCGGTTTCTCCACCCTACAGCAAAAAAACCCAACCAACCAACCAACCAAAAACAAAACAAAACAAAAAACCAAACCAAAACAAAACCCCTCTGCTTACTAAACTACTTAAAACATTTGAAGTACATTCAAGTACAACTCAAGACTGAAGAGAAGCCTTTTTCCTCCTCTGACTCATCCTAACCCCCTTATAATTTCTTTTAAAACAGCTCCCTTCATGAATGTCCTCTATGTAAGAACTTGAGTCAAGTATGTTTGACCAAGTGGGTAAAGTATTCATTTTATGCAGATAATTTATAAAGAAAAAATTATGCATATGTTTCTTTTAATTTATAAAATGTGCCACAATTCAGGCTTTTTTAAACTTTTTTACAGGGGCCTAAGATTCTACAAGTCAAAATCTCTCCAGAACTGAATTTTACTTCATCACAAAGAATACCCCTGGCATAGGCAGTGGATTTCCCACACTATCTCTGTTTCTCTTGACTTCTTTTCATTCACTGCCTAGGAAAGACAGTAACATATTCACACTTAATACCATTCTACTTTTAATTTTCTATAGCATGCTTTGGTGTCACACTCCTGTTTACTGTCATAGACTGAACTCTCTGTTCATGGATTGAACTCTCTGCAGCCTATAGCAACTGAAATTCAGTCCAGCCAAACGAGAATACCTATTTTTGCCCCAGCCAAGACCTTAATATGTCTCATGAAACAAGGACTCAGACACTTCTTGATATGCATGCTCTGCACACACACCATCACTGCTTCTAGTTAGAGTGTGTATTAAGAATGGTATGAATTTTATTTTATGGATCAATCGTTAATAAAAATAATTACACAGCATTAGGCTGCAGCCACCTTCAAAATGTCATTATCACAACTGCTGAATTAATCTAAAAAGGAATACCAAAGTGAATAATTTGTATTAAGGGGAAATAGGCTGCAGGCTTTGATTTCAAAAATCAATATTTTTTCAATACAGAAAAATAAAACAAATGTATTAAAGTGCAGTGACCTGTTACAAAACAGTCTGAAACAGTTCTGATGACATGTCATTAACAGCACCAATAGATGAGCATGGTCGGTAGCCCTCTCCAGCCATGAGGACCTGTTTAGTCAGTGCTGAGCTACACTGTGCCCAACAATGCAATGGCTACAGCAGCTCCCACATCAGATGGGCAAGGCAGACTGCCCCAGGCAACGCTTCTGGAACAACTGCAACAGCTTCATCTGCTATGGCACCAATATCACTTCATGACTTACATTCTCGTGCTAGTATTACAGTGGTAACAAAGAATACAGGATGGATGTAACAGAAATCAGGTTGAAGGTGAGCTAAATCAGAGTAGTTATCTCCCTACCTGTAGGAATCAGCAGTTTAGCATGAAACACTGTTTTTGTTCTGTGAGCACACAGACTCTACCTACAATTGTGCACTGCAGACATTAGAATGCTATCTAGTTTTGATTCATTGGTCAAATGTATTACATAACACACAGAATCTGTTATACAAAACCTGTGACAGAACTGTCAAATTTCATACATTCCTTTCAGTGTAAATGTGCGAGACAAAGCCATTCCCAAACTTGCTGGACTATGAGATAAACCCAAAGATACATTTGGGCCATGACTGTGAAAAATAAGTCTATTTTCTGTTGCAAATGTGATTAGATATGTGTTAAATATGTGAATATTGTTAGATATGCTCTGTATGTTAATAAGTCAGGCAATAATAGACTAGCCGAGACACTGCTATTCTCTGCAAAGGAAGAACTTTTCTTTCATTGCAGTTTGGTCTAGTTTCTCATTTGCTTTTCTAGCTTCTAAGGTTGCCCTCCTTGCCTTGCAAGAGATCAGCTACAGATTACTCTTATTTTGTCTTGTTGTGAAATATCCAATATCTCATTATAAGGAAAGAAATGTATACAACCTGCTCTAGAAGCGAACTGTGCAGACCAAAAGAAAATGGTTTCAAATACAATCACTGGAAGAAGAAATTAAAAGCTGTCTTGGAATTTAAATTGTTTCTGATCATGGAGAAAAACACACATGGTTTTGGGGAGCCTACTCAATTATAAATGGAGAGGACAGTAAACAAGAGCTTGTTAGTGGGATAGTCTTTCCACTGCAAAATAAACCAGAAAAATCTAACTTTAAAAACCCAACTCAAAAATTAATATTCAAAGATCAAAGACAAACCAAGAAAATGTTTTATTTCAGTGTCATATGAGGATTTCTAACAGTAGAAAAAGGGTAAAATATATTTTTTAAAAAACTGGAACAGCAAATAGAAGAAAATGCAGTCATAAAACAAAATTGCCTATGTTCCTGTATCCATACCAGTACCAGAGACAAATGTTGTTTGTCTTCTTTAAGCTATATACAGAAATTGAATCCTAGATGGAAGTAGATGAAGCAGAATTTTTTCATTGGTATTATTGCGTATATTTTTCCAGACAGATTAATAACAGCTGCTACTTCTTCAGCAGCCTAGATACATCTGTAGAGAATTCTGAAGAAAAGTTCAAGTTATTTTAAGTTGCAAGGATTAAGATTTCAAGGTGGTCTCTCAAGCAGCAATCTCCATCAGAAAACTGTCTTACAGTTTCTGTCCACAATTGACAGCTGTACAGTGCTGTAGGAGCTGGACATGCTGCTAAGGGTACATCATGTCAGGAAAATTCATGTCCTGTTGCGACACCTGTTCTCCACAAACACAGTTTTTAGTGGGCCTGAGAGGCTTCAACCTCTAGTTGTTGAATAAAATACTCTGACTGCATCTCATTTTAGGTTTTTCTTTTTTGGTAGTTTATTTCGAGGTCCTCTGCCTCATGGGTTACAGTTACGTGGGGAATTGTGGAAAGAAGGGGACCAACTATGTTTACATTAACACTTTTTATCTACTTTTGTGTAGAGATATTGCAACTACAGGAGGAACTTTACACAGGACTATATTTCTACACAGTTACACACAATTCTAAAACTTACACACACCATCTGGACTATCTGACATCACACAGCTATAGCTGAATATTAAGTAATATATATTTCACAAAATTGCTGGATCCAAGCAGTCTTTATATAAATTATTTTAGCTTTATAAAAGAGCTCTTTAGATGTATTCTTCCGCGGAGTTTTAGCGAGTTTCTTTTTTCTCTTCTGCATGAGCTCAAGGTCTCTAAATAGATTCCATTCTTATCTCAGAAGCTGGCACCTGCAAATTTGTCCTTGGCTCACTAGCTTGAAAGTTTATGTTCTCCAACAATGGCCACTAGTTATTGTGTTACTGTGTTAATTATTGTGTTACTGTAATTACTTCTGCCCTATTGTGGTACTGCCTGTTGCCTCAGGATCTCATTACATCAGGTATTGTACAGGAATATCAAAATTGGGTGGTCAGGTGTCATCTTAATAGAGACAGTGGCACAGGGTGCAAGGAAATGGTTAGATGGTAGTACTCAGTGAAATAAAAGGTGTGCACAGAACAGTGGCTATCATCCCAGTCTTGGGATTTGCAGAAAAGAATTTAAGACAGGATTATAGGGTAGAAGTTTAAACAAAGTACCTTTGGACAACATGCGTCCTAATGTAGCAAAAGATTTATCTCTATTATAGAGAGCAGATATATCAAAATAAATGTTTCATTGCAGTGATTAACAGTCAACTGTGCATCTGCTTATTCCATCTACAGAATTAAATTGAGATAAAACACAAGGGTCTACACTTTTTTCATGTTTGTTTTTGTCAGATCCATAAGAAGCAGACTTTACCAAGTTCATTCAGCACGTTTTTCATGTGACTGATCTCACCTTTCTACAGTAGAGTGTCAAAATGCGGCATCCTTGTCTATTTTTAGAAACAGATATAAAATGAGAAAAATCAGCCTTACTGCAGTAGACTTTGCACAAACACAGTGCAGACACTCCTTGACCTAAAGGGCATATGAAGAATGGGGAGAAAGCGTACAGACAGCTAATACCTTTTAAAGCACAGAGCAGGGCTTTCTACTACCAGCTCCCAGGAAAGCCCAGCACATTTTTCACTGCTATTGCATCATCTTGCTTCTCCTCCATTCTTCTGTGACCCTGACTAAAACGACAGTCACCTGTGTTTTCCCAGATTCTCCTTTTCCCCTTGGATACATTTTGCTGGTCAATTTTGAGGATTTGCTGTGTTTGTTCAGGAATTTCCATATGTCCAGATAGACAGAGCTGGTGACACACCATACAGGCTGTGAGTAGAAATGTTGGTGATTTACATAGCTGAGTCCACCATGCCAGTTCCTGTGCAATGTCCATACTTCAGTGTTTGACATGAGTCGCAACAGTACTTGGTAAATCTCTCTCTGCATAGGGCATCCCAGGCAGGCAAACAGTCCCATCCCTGATAAATTACTGCTTTTGTGTTCCTGTTCCGGATGCTGCTGAGTGCCTGAAGCATGTCAGTGTGAGGACAGCAGGGCCAACGCTGCCAACCAGTGACACTACTAGTTTGGATCAGCCTTTGCAGGCAGGGAGGCAGCCCTGGGGTCTCAGCCCTCCTTAACCAGGCCACCACACGGTGCATCCCAGCTGCCTTCTGCCCCTGGTTCCTCCTGCAGCATGTGAAGGAGCCCACTCAGCCTCACTCTCTCTCAGCCTGGCTCCATTGAGCTCGGTGCCCCACAAGGCCAGCTTGAGTAAGGTCTGTGTGATCACACTGCAGGCTGCACTCTCGGTTCACAGTCATATTCATAAAATCACAGAATCGTTAAGGTTGGAAAACACCTTTAAGGTCATCAAGTCTAACCCCTAACCCAGCACTGCCATGTTTACCACTAAATCATGTCTCCAAGTGCCACATCTATATATTTTTTGAACACTTCCAGGGATGGTAATTATACCACTTTTCTGGGCAGCCTTTTCCAACGTCTAACCACCCTTTCAGTGAAAAAATTTTCCTAATGTCCAATCTAAACCTCCCCCCTACAACTGGAGGCCATTTCCTCTTATCCTATCACTTGTAACTTGGGAGAGAAGACCAACCTCCACCTGGCTACCCTCCTTTCAGGTAGTTGTAGAGGGTGATAAGGTCCCCCCTCAAGCCTCTTTTTCTCCAGGCTAAACAACTCCAGCTCCCCAAGCTGGTCCTCATCAGTCTTGTGCTCCAGATCCTTCACCAGCTGCATCGCCCTTTTACTGGACACACTCCAGCACTTCAATGTCTGTCTTCTAGTGCAGAGCCCAAAACTGAACATGGTATTTGATGTGCAGCATTCAAGTCATTGAATGCTAAGTGTCCAGGTTCAGGGGCTTGGTTGCACTCCCCTGCCTTGATTAAGATTCCAAGGCAGGTTTTTTTATTCCTGATGTAAGCTACAGGACTGGACACTTCCTCTGCTGACACAAAACACCCTCCACATGGAGCAACTTTGACAGAATCAGAGAATCATAGAATATACTAAGTTGGAAAGGACACATCAGAATCAAGTCCAATTCCTGCCCCTGTGCAGGACACTTCAAGAATTATACCATATGCCTGAGAGCATTGTCCAAACACTTCTTGAACTCAGACAGTCTTGGTCCTGTGGCCACTTCCCTGAGAAGCCTGTTCTAGTCCTCAACCAATCCTCCTGATATCTAAACTAAACCTCCCTGACTCAGCTTCACGCCTAAAGTTTGCTCAGGCTGAGGCCTCTGGCTCCCAGGTGTGCCTCAAGGAGAGACTAAACCTCCATCAATGCCCACCCATTGCAGAAACACGATTATTTTCATAAATCCTGGGCTCCCGTAGCTCTCCCACCTCAGCTGGGAAGAGGAAGGCAGCTACTCTCTCTCCAGTGACGCTGGGTATATCTGGGGCATCCCAAGCAGCCGGAAGGCCCCCAGTGGGACGCGGTGCGGGACGCGGTGCGGGACGCGGTGCGGGACGCGGTGCGGGACGCGGTGCGGGACGCGGTGCGGGACGCCCGCGGCTGGGAGCGGGCGAGCTTCCCACGCCGACCACGAGATGTCCTCCCTGCACCAAGACAAGCCCTGCAGCGCCAGCCTGAAAGCGGCTTTTACGCAGAGGCATGGAGCCCGATTAACTCTCATGTTCAGCGTTAGTAACGATGCCTGCTCCCCGCTGCGGTCCGATTTGGGCTCCCGTGCGCTGACACACGTGCAGGCTCTGTCCGCCAGCGTGCCCCGCTCTGCAGGACCTCCGTGGTATCGCGAGAGTCTCTCTCTCGAACGATGCTGCATGGCTTTGGACATCTAGTGAGGTAGAAACCCTTAAAATAATAAACAGGTAGAGAGCAAATAGTGTATTTGGCAAAATGTTAATCGCATTATTAATTGGCTCTGATTTCTATTCATTCCCAGATGTCACTGATGAGTCTGGCAGGCACCACTTTCCTTCCCATTCCTTCACTCTGCCCTTGTACAAAGCCAGGGGCAACATGTGACAGGTGGGGGTACAGTACAAAGCAAAGAAATGCAACTGTTCTGTACGTGGGATCATATCACAGTCAGCACATAAGGGTGATGAGAAAAGTAGTGAGAGCTTGCTGAAGGTCAGTGTCAGCATGGGACACCATCTGTTTTAAATTCCAGTTTCAAGTTAACACTGCTTGGCCTCTGTACTCAACAACCAGACTTTTCTGTCCCTGCAGGCAGATACAAGCAGTGGAGGAAACCACATCAGTTTGTTTTGGATATGGTCCAGTGAGCCCAAGCCCAAAACGAGTGACCTCCCCTGACTGTGAACTGATCAACTGTATGTATTAAAACAAACAAACAAACAAAAGGTAGTCCTGCCTAACCTTTCCAGGTGATTCTCCCACAGCTGTGGAAGTGTCACCACATTCTGTTTAGCTCCAATGTCATTATATGATATTTACAGGGTTGTCTTTGTTTAAAGACTTTTTTTGCATTCAAAGATTAAAAAAAGGAATATAAGTGATACAAAAATAGTAAAATACATTCAACTGTCTTACAATTGGGGAGTCAAATATCTTTCACTATTGAGAAAAATGAAGAAACAACTAGTTAAATTATCCCAAATTTAACTAAATTTTGAATACAACTCACACTATTTTAGCCATAAAAGCCCAGTAGTAACGACACTCACACAGAGTAAGAATAAAAAGACTATTCTGGGCAATAGGAAAATGAACCATTTAATTACTAGAAAGATTGAAGGGGAAGTTTTAAAATTATAAAAAGCTCGGTTTTGAACTTTAAAGGGGTTCATTCTTGTTCCTGGTATGCCAGTATTAATATCCACATATAAGTAACCTTTAAGGGCCATAAGATATTTCCTGAACAAGTCCGTTCTAAAATCCTGGTTAAGAGAAGAACCTCATGGACTGACATGGACTATGGAAATTTTGAGTCCTATGAAAGAAGCAAAATCTAGATCAAAAGTGATGAACTCCTACATACTCTTCCACTTCTCCAAATAGGCTTCTAGGTTTGTAAAAAGATAGGAATACTGCTCATTTAAAACACTAACATTAGACATTCATAAACTTTGTATTATCAGAAGCCAGGAGCATGTACTGGGAACTATAATTCTTCACGTGCACTTTTCTCATGTTTCTTCCCAATTTCCCACTGTACAAACCAGCATATTTTGGCCATTGAAGAAGGAAAATTCTTATGTTATTTCCCAGCATACATCAGTGAATTGGTTTGTAGTCACAGCAGGCTAATCAGGATGACTGTGATGACTGGGAAAGCAACATGAGGTTAGCATAAAACAATGACAAGCATACTTAAGAAAGTGAGCACCCCGCTTTTGATAATTTTTGCTCCTCTCCTGAGGTTATTACCCACTATTGTCTTCCTCCTGGTAGTTTATAGAATTTTTTAGATAATTAAGACCAGGACCTGAACCATCTTGAATACAGACATCAAAACAGCAAACTGCTCTGAACACTAAGGAAAGTGCTTGTAGATACAGGAGGCCAAGTCTGAAAGGAGGCACTGATCCATCCTGTATCAGTCACATTTTCATTCTTTACTGATCAGAGTATCTAAATACTGGAAGTTTCAAGTCCTGGTAAACACAGTACTGTAGTCTAACTGAGACTTCCATCATAATGTCACTTTAAAAGAGATACAGAGCTTCACAGGAAAAAAAAGAAGATGTTCATCCTGGGAAAGTTATACAAGTATTATCTTAGCAGTGTAATTATGCTCTCCAATTGTGTAGCCAACTATTTAGGTTGCCTTTGTGAGTGTCGCATTTCTCTTATATAACTCCTTGCTATACAACAATATTCAAACCAATGCTTCGTAGTTTCAGAATATGTTTATTAGTAAGAGATTGTGTTTCAGCTGCCAAACAAATCAAAGAGAGGAATACACTCCCTGGACAGGAACACAGGAGGCAGTTTAACAGCAACCATGTTCAGGATCTTGAGTGTACTTATTTCACAGCTTCTGCCCCTAGGTCTTTAGAGTCACTGTTTAGAGGAACAGACCAGATGCTATGCTTGTGCTCCATCCAAAGGCAAATACAACAAGGTGAAACTGCAAGTCTTAAATGCGGCAACCAAGAGATGAAGAAAAGAGGCATGTATCCCAAAATTCCTGTGAATGGCATCTACTAATGCACACATTCTTAGACTTCTTTCATAAAGGGGTGTAACTGCAATGTGAGATTTCTGTTTGGTTAGTTCATACCATACTGCTGTTAGCATTTTCCCTTGGAGACTGCTGCTGTGTTTCTCATAACCTCTACTCTCATGTTTGAAACAGGTAGAGTTTAAGAAGCCCTATGGAGACAGCTTAGGAAATGGAAAATTAATTAATAATTAATTATGATCTTATTGTTTAGAGACAGGAATTTTTCTGATAAGAGAATACAGGAGAACCTCTCAAATTATCACAGCAAAGAAATTTCAAAATCACGGTTTTCAAAAGTCCAGATCTCTTTGTGTTTTTACCTTTCCACAAAGTTCCCTCATGTTCCCCAAGCCTTGCTACACCAATGTTTGACATTGTTGGGCAGCTCAGAGTGGAACACTGAAGATTTCCTGGCATTCCTGAGGTGAGATTTGTGAAAACTGAGAACAGAAAAACCAAGTTTGCAAGGAGCTACATGCCTGGCTCCAGAGCTCTGTGCTCTCCACTTGCCATTGTCCCTTGCCCAGTCCCACTGGCAGATTCTTCTCATGCCTTCTCAGCAGACAGTAGTTGTATTTAATTTTTGCTAAAACATCTTCCCACAAAACACTCCAATTTTGATAAATCAGAACTTTCAGATGAAAAATAGTTCTACCTAAAAATAAACAACTAGCTTCAGCTTTGAGAACTGTAGATTAGTTAATTGTATCCCTGAGTACTGACTTTGAAGCTTAAACACCTTCTTAATACCCAACCAAGCTCTGCTAAGAAGAAAGGATGATTTATAGAGCAATGCAGAAGCTGCCAGAGCCTGAGGCTTAAAATTAAACCCTAGCTTAATGCTGGTTGATAATACATCCTATGACTCCCAGAAGGGACAATACAACAGGGTGGAGAAGCACCAGTTTTTCATTATGTTATTTTCTGTTCCTGTTAATTATCTCCTAGATCAAGGTGTTGTACTCTACACATGTCTGCTAATGGCAAAGAATCTGTTACAGTCACACTAAAAACCTTTTGCAAGCTTTCCTGAGTAATAAGTCAGAGCAATGTTATGTCTTGTTTCACAAAGAATGTGCTTCTGCTTGCGTTCCCCTCAAAAATTACATTCTAGGTGTTTTTATCACACTATATTGACCCCTAAAAGTGAACTCTAAAATTCATAGCTATCTTCTTCTCCTATTTCAACTAAAGTGCTTTCTTTTTATTGGAAAACAGTGACAAGCTATTTGTCTTTAAAAAAGTTATATGTAATACCTGGAAGATTTAAACTTCATGCCACTCGGCCAGCATGTGGATTATATTCTTAACATTGTGATTTTAAGGTAGGGGAAAATGCATCAAAAGCAGCTGAATATCTGACTCTGATTCCCCTCAGTTTTATGCAGCCCTGCACAAAAAAGATGGAGCATAGTCAAAAGCACTGCAGCCCTTTGCTCCAACAGACACCAATGCTGAATGCATGTGAAAATCCACTGGCTTTTAATGACTCAAAAGTGTAGGTTAGGCATATATGGTCCTATGTGAACACAGAGAAAGTGCTACCAGGGCAGTGGTTTAAACATACAGTTAAGAACTATGAAACATTGCTGTCAACTGCTCTTATTCCATAACTGTAGTTGTGCAGCTCACTGGCTACATGTCTAATTGCTGTCATTTTCTGTTTGGATAATATGCAAAAGTCTACTCAACAGAGTGTATCCTAATCACCCAACATTTTAAAATTGTTTTAATTTCTTATAATTGAATTTGGCAATATCATATGAGGTTTTCTTAACCATATGCAACACCTATTACATACATACAAGGAGAAATTTTCAGTCCCATCCTGTAGCTCAGCCACTCATAGGAGCTGTGCTGCTCTAAAGGCTGGAGTAGGCATTTTGGTGACTTTATTTATTTAGAAAAAAAAATACAAGAAATTGGCAAAGCCTCTCTGGCCCCCATCATCCTCAAGGTTGTCAGAAGATCTTTCAATAACTGCAAGCTACAGCAAGACAGTATGTGCTGCTTAAGTGGCACTCCTATGCCAAGGCCTGTTAGGACTGTGCACAGTAGCCTATCTTACCCTTGTTCCACAGCAAAGCTACATCACTTGCTGTGCCTCCTGCAATTATAAAGTACAGCTTGCCCCAAAACATACTTCTACTACTCCCTCTTTATTCAGAAATTCGTTTTTCTTTCTCCCAGATTGCAACTCTCTCCTAACTACTATCTGCAAGTGTTAAATACCAAGCAATTTAAGTATCCCTCTGCAACATTTTTGAAGCTATTGCAGCATACAAACTTTCAAAAAGGGGAAGAAAATCTGGCCCAGAATGTGGAAGGACTGTTGAAATTATGGCATCATATTTTGAAATTCTCCTTGGAGGAAAAACCTTACTGAGAACAGCAAATATTTATGCTGGTTATTTAAGAACTCTCCACTTACATATCTTTGTCCCTGCCAGTTAATACACTCAAGTTTAATTAGATTTTATTAAACATTGCTACTTTCTTGCCCAAGTCATATTAAAACTTTATTAGCAGGGCTTCTTTCTTACATATTTTTATTTACTCTATTTTTCTCTTCCTCCAGCAAAGCTGGGTTTAGCCATGGAGGCCCATCCACTAACCTCAAAAATAACCCATTTCTTTTTAAGTCTTCATTGTTTTCCTGTTATTATGCACTTTTATCCTATTGTATTTTTATTCTTCTCCAGCTACAGTATACTTTTTCCTGAGCACCAGCATTACATAAGCTTGAATCTTGAGATAAATGTAATAACTACAAAAAGTTTGTACAGGTATAAATGTATTCTGAGGCTTTAGACTAGAAATGGGCACCAAATGCAGATCAAATTAGTTACACAAATCTGCTGTTTATATAATTTTTTTTCTGATATCCTGAGTATCATAGTATCCTGTGGTGGCATATGCAATCAATAGAAGCCAGTTATCTCTCTGATATTCACTGTAGGTTAATAAAAAAGGTTAATAAAAAACACAATGAACAGACTGAGATCTCATTTTCTCCTCATCATCATCTACGTCAGTGGTGAAGAACTGGTTATAATTAGAAACCTTAGATCTTCTGAATGTAAGTGGTGAAGGACTCTTTAGAGCTTTGGAAAGGGTTGCCTGGAAGGATTTGAGAAAGATCTGGAGAGCAGTCTTACCTCTCTATAGCTTGTAAACTAGTCCCATTATGGCAGGCATGTATTCCATTTTGGTAAAGATCTATATTTACCTTCTGTTTTCCCAAGACACTTAAGTGAGTATTAAAATCCTGACTCAGCCACGCAGAGGAATGATGAAATTAAGACATGTCTGACTCCCCTGGTGCCCAATGAGCTAAAGGCTTTCTCCTGACCAGAACAAAAAGTAATTACTTTAATAAAATGTTACATTAAAAACATATGTAAAATAGTTAAATGCAGAACGTTAAGACGCATTTATGACAAAAAGCAAGGATGCACATGTCATAGGTGAAATTATGTTTTCTTGTTAAAATGATGCAGTTGAGTTCAAGATATTGAGGTCTTTCATTTTGCAAATCTTGATTACAAATAGCTTTTCTCTGAAGAATGTTTGACAATGTTAGATCATTTATTTACCTTCCAATGCTCTTCAAGGCCAAATTAAGAGTTATCTGTTTCCCTAAGTTAAAGAACAAAATAGTTTAGTCTTGGTTCCAAGTAGAATATTATTGATTTATCATGTTGCCTGACTTCAAGCCCCTGATAACTTAAATCACAAGAAAGGATTTTGGATGCTTACCAGACTCAACAAATACTTGTAGGCTGAACATGTAGTTGGATTTATAAGGGCTGAACATGCGTTTGTCCTTCTACCATTTCCATTAACATTTTCTGGTTTTCAGGTAAAGCATTAGCATAAGTGTCTTATAACACATTTGCCACATAATGAGTTGGATGAATACAGAAATATTTCAGCAACTTCATCTGTTGTGTTTTCACCAGTTGATAGATAATTGCCATAATGGGACACTTCGCTATTTTTATCTTGTAGCACATGAAATCCCGTTACATTTGCACTAATCAGGTCTGTCTATCAGTCCTTGCTCACATGAGTAACTGTTTACAGACTTGTTGGAGATGGCACCTGCACGATGGTGAATGAGCGGAGGAGTGAAGAGGACCATCCCTAGCCGGACTGCAACACTACACCATGGACTTGACAACAGTTACCCCAGTTTTCTTAATAAAGTTAAAAATAAAGTTAAAAATAAAGTTCTGTTATCCCCTATCCCTGTGGTGCTGGCAGCACTGGTGGGCTTGCCCTGTCAGTGTAGGTCCAGATACCATTGGTTGGTTCCCCCTGAGTTATTGCCCAATCCTGTTCGTTCCCTGTTTTCTCCTCCCCAGTTGCCACCCACACATTTGCATATCCTAACAGTTGTGGCGGATTTGCATGCTCCGCCTTCCCTCCTCCCAGTTTCTAGACTGTTCTCTCCCCGAGGGCTTAAAAGGCTCTCCCCCGTGTTCAATAAATGGATTGGCTCTGGCTTTCAAGGTGTCCACCTTGTTTCTTCGCTTTGCGGGTACCAGGGCGGGTGGACTTAACCTGAAGTACTTGCAGCTACGATTCACCACAGCTCAGCAAGCAGCCACAAGAACCCCCAAGGCCGGTCTGATTCTTCTCCCCAAGAATCAAGACTGCGTCACAGACTCTGTTCCTGAACACTTTGCCCCATGCTCTCTTTTCTTGTACTTTCTGCTACTTCCACCTTCTTTTTCCTCATCATAAGATTTCTGTGTAATTAACTGAAATAAAACATTTGTTTCTTCCTATGCCATAACTCTCTTCTCCTCTTCCTTAAATCCTCTTCAAGTCACCAAAGGAGGGGAGAGGAGAGTTTTCAGGAATAATTGCAGAGTCAGAGGCTAATGCAGGTTGGAAGGGATCTTCAGAAACTCTCTAGTCAAACCTGCTGATCAAACAAAGGTCAGCTATGAGATCAGATCAGGTTGCTGAAGAGTTTATTCAGTCAGATCTTGTAAACTTTCAAGGATCATTGCACAGCCTCTCTGGACTCCTATCCCACATTTTGGCTGTCTTCATGGGGAAAATGGCTTTTCTTATAACCAGTCTGAACCCCTCTTTGTTTCACATGATACCCATTTTCTCCTGGCTTCCCAACAACCACTGCCATGAAGTCCTGTCTCCACCTTCTCAGTCACTTCCTTTTAAGTATAGGAAGACTATGCTTAAGTTCCCCGAAGCCATCTCTTCTCCAGGCTGAACAAAACCTGCCCTTCCCTTCAGCTTGCAGGGCAGGTGCTCCAGCCTGACTGCCACAGTGATATTTTGCTGAACTTTCTGGAGTTTATCACTGTCTCTTGAATACTGGTAGAGTAAGATGAATGCTTTCTCCAGTCTGCGAGCTGTGCTGCTCTTAATACAGCTCAGAATGCTTTCTCTGCTGTGCTAGGGCACACCACTAGCTCATGCGCAGTTTTCTGACAGCCAAGACATGTAGGTCCTTCCACACTTCGCACTTCGCAGTCTGTCAGTCCCCAGCTTGTATCATTGCCAGTGGTTTGTCCTTCCCAAGCGTAGGACTTTGCATTTGTCTTTGTTGAATTTCATAAGGTTCCTGCTGGTCCATCCCTCCAGCCTCCAGCCCAGCGCTCAAGGGTATCGAACAGCTCCCTCGATCTGATGTGATCTGTGAACTTGATAAGAGATACAGTCTGTCCCCTCTTCAACTCCAGAAACGCAGCCTGAGGATACGGCTAGAAATGAGCAGGAAAAAGGTGAGAAGAAATGCCGTGGGATAAAGAGAAGATTTTAGACCTGACTCATACCTAATTAATAAATTTGTGATACCTAAGGGCTAAATATACAAGGGCACAGTAGAATGATGCAGCTGTTTTTCTGAGGATTGACATATTTTGCTATGTTTGTGTGCAGATTTATATCACTGTAGGTAGGTAGAGTTATGCACCAAGAACTGGTTAATCTCAGGAAATCGGTATAATCTCTTGAGGAAACACCGAGCTCATTGCTCTTGAGGAAAAGAAACAAGACTCTGCATTTTCAGATTACTTCATTCATATCAGTGTAGTAAACACCTTCAATATTGTAAACACTTCAACTTTGTTATGTACCCTTGGGAACTCTGACTAGAGCCATTTGTCAGTGATTTTTCTCAACACTATGGTTTACCTACCATTATTTACATGAGGAGCCCTTAAATACAAAGATTCTTAAAACTCAACTATGGAATTGTTAAATACTACTGTGAGGTTTGCTTATTTGGTAGATTTTACCTTATTGCCTGAATTTCACTGTCAATATAGTGTGACAGCCTCTCTCCCCTTTGGCCTCCATGTAAGTAAATGCAGTTCCTTGGTGAGCTCCACATGAGCTGGAGTCCTGAAAAGAAAAAAATACAACAATATTATGTTATAACTCTTACCTTCCTTGTCCCTGCATTGAAATTAGGCCTTGAAAAGCAAATGCAGCACCTCAGCTCTTCCCCTACAAAATGACCAATACCCCCAGCACATGTGCCTGTTACATGTTTACATTCCTGAGTCCTCCATTACATGTAATCTTCTGTATCTGGATCCACACCAATATAGTTCAACACAGTGGGCCTCCAGGAAGATAAGGAATGGTTTCTGGGATTACTTAAAGAAATGTTATAAATGGGGTAATCTTACAGCATACCAGCTATCTGACTCATTTGCCTTCCCCAAACCACTCCTCATCTAAGATATACTCCTCCCATGAGTTTGTCCTAAATGATTGTGTGGGGGAGAAAATGATGCTGTTTGCAGAACAACAAAAAAATCCTCTCCCACCACAGACTGTAGAAAAGCAAATAGTGGGTATGTAAAAGGTGAATTATTTTAAAGCACTTCAAAAGATGATGAAAAACCTCTTCCTTTCAGATGAATCCAGATGTATGACACAACTCTTCATAATACAAATGCTACTAAGACCTTTTAGAGTCTTTCTTCTCATGCTACCTTCTGATACAAACTTTTTCTTGCAGTTCATCTGCATTTTGATTAGAGTTGTGCAAGGAAGTTAAGTCATATGACATCTTCAGTGGCTTGAAAGCAGTCTTGTCTATGAAAAGAAGTCTCATCTACGAAAATGTGTTTTTGCAATTTCCAAAGATGGTAAGACACATCTTTCTGAGAACAATGCAGTTCAGTGACTCTTCAGCGGCTGCTATTAGGCATTGCCTGTACAAATGACACAATCACTTGCACAAAACAATCAGTCCAGCCAGCCATAGTTCATATATCCTTTGGATAAAGGCTCTGATGAATAGAACCTCTTCTCTTTCATTTCCAATCTATTATTAATATCATTCTCTGTGATCATCCAGGCACAAAGAATTAAGACAATAACTCTAATTGAATAACAGAGCCTTAGGTTGCCCAATGCAATAACAGTCATTAAGTTCTGCCAAAAGACCATTACTTCAGACATAATGATGAGCAATTACCATACAGGCTTGGAAGGTGTTCATACATAGTATATTAAGCTTCCCTTTTCTTGGAAGTTGCCTTGTGGTAGCACCAAACGCATCAATTAAATTACCTAATGAAGTGCATTTCAATATAAAACAATCCTCATTCCCAGTGTAACCATCTCATTTGTAATAATATAACAAGAATATAAATTAAAGATTTTGTATATGACAATCTTCCTGTAGACAGAACTCAGTGGGAAAAAAAAAGGGTCAAGNAAAGGTAGATATTTCTGTGTTGCTGAAATAATGAAAAACTTTAGAAACTTACTTGGGACAAGGAGGGAGATATGAAACGTGAAGCAAAAAGAGTTTCCTTGTCAAACAAGCTTACCTTTATCCCACTTGACTTTGGACACTGTAGACAGCCCAGAATAACACTCTGCTAGCCTCTCACTGAAATGCTGCCTCTGTCTCTCCACTGTCTTGTGGTTTAATTACAGGCAGCAACTAAGCATCATTCAGCTGTTCACTCAATCCCTCACAGTGGGATGGGGGAGAGAAATGGAAGAGAAAAAGTGGAATACTCATAGGTTGAGATAAAGACAGTTTAATAGACAAAAAGCTGCACACACAAGCAAAGCCATACAATGAATTCCTTCACTGCTTTCCATGCAGAGGCAGGTTTTCAGCCATCTCCAGGAGAGCAGGGCTTCATCACATGAAGGATTACTTGGGAAGATGAACACCATTACTCCAAATGCCTCCACTTCCTTATTCTTTCCCCAGCTTTATATGCTGAGCATGATGCCATATGGTGTGGAATATCCCTTTAGTCAGTGGGGTCAGATGTCCCAGTTATGTCCCCTTTCAGTTACCTATGCACCTTCAGCCTTCTCACTGGTGGGGCAGTGTAAGAAGCAGAAAAGTCTTTGATGAAGCATAAGCACTGTCCAGCAGTAACAAAAACATCCTTGCATTTTCAACACTTTGTTTAGCATAAATCCAAAACTCTGCCCCATGGCATCTACTATGAAGAAAATTAACTCTACCCCAGACAAAACCAGTACAACTTGCTATACAGGGAGGGAGTGATCACAGTGTTTTCATTAAGTATTGCAGGTGAGAGCTAGGAGATAAGTGATTGCAATTTGGCCATCACCACTATGTGCATTCAGAGAGAAAAAAATGAATGTAGGCACAAGCACCTGCTTAGATCTCTGACTTTCTGAGAGTGTGCATGTCCCGCCTACTATTGTTGGACTGCCCTGACACCATCACACATCCTCATCCTTTCTTTGTACCATATCCCACCATTTTGGATGAGCCATGAAACTGTCGTTCTTCATGCCTAACTCCACACTGTTTTCCCGTTCAGAAAGTGACCTGACAAAGGGAGAGAGCACACTGCACAACAACCCTTTCTTGGCTGTATCATCTGAACATATGAAGGAAATACAGCTTATGGGCTGCAGAAACTGTAGTTGAAGCCTTCCAAATTTCATATCCTCTTTCCATCACTTTTGCACATATTTTCCTCTCTATAGGTTTCACTACCTTGTCCTTTCAAAAGCAAGAATTCTTTTCATTTCACTCACCAAAATCTCAAACCAAGTAATTGTTTTACCACAGAGGAAGTTTAAATATGGAACTAGCACAAGGCAACACCCAAATTCTTAATGCATCCTGAAACACAAAGGTATTAGAATGTGAGATACGTATCTATCCACAACATCCTTCTCCCAGATATCTCAGCTGAAAGTCTGCATCCGGTCTGCAGAACTGCACTGCTCTCCTGTTACTCCCTAAATTGTAGGCAAACTCAGATCTAGATCCAACTTGACACACAAGCATGTCTCTTGTTAAGGGAACAGGAATACTATGGGCCCTGTAGTGCCCATTTTTCAGTACAGTTGTCCCTTCACTTCCAAATATAGGGAAAACAGATTGCTACACTACAGTTACAGGAGGCAGTGTATGATAAGAATGAATATTGTCATAGGATGTCCACAATTCATTTTCTGAAAAAAACCAAAACTGAAGCATTTTGTATTTTAATCTTTCATCCAACATAAATTCACCAAGACAGTCAAACTTTAGGAACTCTCTCCTATGCATATAAAGGATTTTTTTTCTAAATAAGATTGATAATCAGAACATTGATTGATTAAACCACTGATCTATCTTCTGGTATGACTTCTGTCCCACATATACATCTTTTGATCAGATTCCCAGACTGATCTAAGTAGTCTCACGAAGTTGCATCCCTTAAACTTCAAAATGTTGTAGGGAGTTGTGCCAGGTGATGTTTCAAGAACTTTCAGGTGTGCAGAATTGTGGAAATAGGCCTGAAGAATGCCAAGCTATTATGCTTAAATATGACAGCAAGTGAATCATAGACTCATTTTGTGGTAGACAAATTATAACTATGTACATACTAGTCAAACATGTACAGCTTCTACTCATAGTACTGTTGGTTGTGAAGTTTTTGTGAAAATCTGAAATAATCTGTCTGAAATAATTCTGAAAATCTGAAGTTTCAGAGTCAGTGGACCAATAAGTTCATGAAATAAAGTTATCTAATGAGTTTGTTTAAATTCTTTTCTTTAAACAGAAGAGTATGTAGGATCAGGATTTTAACCACATCAGGTTGAGAAAAACTTGATATCTTCAGCTGAATTTTGTCAAAATTACAAAATAGTATTGGTATTTAGCATTGAAGTGCTTTCATATAGCATAGTCTTCATGCCACCTAGAGAACAATGGTTCTAAAAATATCTTTAGCATTTCCCTTTTTACTTTACTTAAATTATGCCAAAAAAGACCATGGCCCCCTCATCCATGTAAACAGAAGAAAAGACACAATTTCTTCCAATATGAGGAGTTAATCTACTTTCCTGTCTGGCTTTTTACAAAGTTTCTAAAGAACTGTAATTAAAAGTATATCATTTTACCAGCCTGAGAAGGTCTATTAAGCAGAGTCAAATTGAAAAAAAGTACTCCCCTTCTCTGGCTTCAGGCAATATTTCTTGAACTCTCAGTTACTATTAAGGAAAAGAAGGGGCAAGAACACACATTCATTGGGGAAACCTACCATGTTCAGTAATGAGGACTTACACTGAGGACAGGGGACTGGGATGGAGGGATGATGCAATTTAATAATATTTTTTTCTCTCAGTGAGTCTTGCTACCCTGAGGAAGGGCAGCTGTGCAGTTACCCAACTCTAGGTGAAAGCGTTAGTTTCATTTTTTTGCAAAATCCCCCAAAATGCAAGTCCTTCCCACAAGCATAAACAGGGGAAATAGGCTAACTGTTTTCACTTTTTGTGCTCTTCTTTATCCTTTCTTTATTCTTTTCTATATTCATTATTAATAACAAATGGACAAATGGACTGCACATCTGGTTCAGCTCTGGCAAGAAGTCTCAGGATGAAAGTGGCAACAGCTGCCAAGTGTCTTAATTTCAAAACGGAAATTCTTCTATGAACACTTTCTGTAAGAGACTGATTGATTTTTGCTGCCAAGTGAAACAGGCCAGTCCCGTAGTTAGGTCATTCCTGTAACTCCTTTCCTGTCCAATACTAGCAAAATGCTATCCATGAATTCAGTTAAGAGAATGTGAGGGAGGGGAAATGAAAGATGTTTTCTTCAGTCCTTTTGACCCAAATTGCTAGAATTTCATTTTATGAGCTCATTTTGTGTAAGATGAATTCTATTTATGAGATATTTTTCTTTGTTTCTCCCATTTTTAATATAACAATTCTGTAAAATAGTAGTCTCACATTTCCTCTATCAAAGCAAGTGTGAATCAGTAATTTTACTGGATTTAAAGCAGAGCACTTGAGAGCACTTTGGAATGCCACCAGAGGGTGCCAGTGTAATTCCAAACTTGAAATTCTAAGTTACAAAAAAACAACCCCAAAACCACTTAGATGAAGATCATTATCTTGCAAAATAGCAGATAGCAAAGAAATGAAGGCATACCATTGTTCCAAAGCACGGTGTTTGTGTCTCTCGAAACAAGAATTCTCACATTCAGAATTACACAATAATGCAAGTGAAAAACAACCTTGCTTATATTTTTTTCCCCAGGAATAGATGCAATATTCTGCATTGCATTGCACTTTAATAATTATTATTTAATTGTTATTATTTTGATTGCTTATTGTCACCTTTACACTGTCTCCTCTCATATTTTGCCCCACACCAATTCCTCAGCCCTTTTCTCATCTCTTAAAGCTGGCATCTCCACACCAGTGGTTGCAGATTAACACCTCCCATCCCTGTAAGATGTGACAAAGCTGTAAAATGTTTTGTGAGTCTACCTAGCAATGCATCTGATATCTTCCCTCTTAATGCCTTTTCTTTGATTTTACTAGAACTAAGAGTAGTTTGGTGATTGTCAGACAATATATTAGACACATAGTAGCATTAAGCTCTTACTTCAATTAGTTGTGCTCTGAGCACATAATTCCCAACAATTCCTCATTTGATGTTTTTGCTATCCCACTGAATTTAAATATTCATCTCTTGTTTCAAATTTGAAGTGCACTATGATTCATTTCTGCATCTTTTTGTACATGTCAGGCTTTTACAACTGAGCAAGATGGTTAACCATCCACCACATCCTGAGCAATCTCTGGTGAATGTGCACATTTGCTTTTCTCAGTCATGAATAACATTGGAACTAGCAATTAATTTCTGTAAGGGCTTTTTTACACCATCTTCCTTCTTCCATCTGCTAAATCTAAAAGCCTATCCACTTCCCTTCTACTGCCTGTGCACCCACCAAAATTGTGTCAGTAGCCAAAGAAACCAGTCCCAGGATTGGCGTGGACCAGCAGTTTCTTCCAGGCTTCAAATGGCTCTTTTGCACTCCCATGACTCAGAAAAGACATGGAGTATACTTTATTAGTTTATTATTCTTTTTTTTTAGTGACAGTTGTTTGTCCTAGAACTGATAAGATGTGAGAGTCAGTCCTGATTGTTATATTGTACCTGTATACTAGAGTATTTGATTTTTTTCACATTTGTCCCTAAAATTTTCCTTCTTAGGCATTACATGATAGGTCAATTTTGAAGCTTATTATTGACAATTTCAAGATTCTAAGAAATGACAATGCTGTTTCAGACCAAGTAAGACCAATGGTGAAATTGCTTGGGTCCACTGCAGTCTTTCCTCACATAGAGAAAGTTACAGTCATATAACTGTAGTCTTGTAGTCATATGATAGACATACTCGTAACATCCAGGACTGCATTACATGGGAATACTTACATTAGTACACAATCTATTTGGATTTTGGAGTGTCTTGATATACGTCTAAAGGCTTTGCTGCATAAGTACTGTTCTGAGATTACTCTGAAACAGTATCTCTCATACACAAAAAGAGGTGTACTCTGTACACAAACTTGATCAATCTTTGTCCTTTTGATCACTGAGTCCTATCCTCCTATTTCTAAGCAGGGCATCTCTCAGTTTTTGCTAATCTAAAGTTGAAATTATTCATTAAAACCAGCCACTATCCACTTTTCCTGGCTTGCATTTTCCAGGTTTTATGATATCTCTTCAGTACATTTATTTGGCAATCCCTTTTGAGGGCAAAAGTGATGAGAATGAGGATTCCCTCTGAGAAGGAGTTATTCTGACTGGAAGTATCTAGGGAATTTAAGCCAAGCTATAGAAATAAAACTAGGCAGATTCAACTGTTCCTTTAGAGTAGTTTTTACCCAAACAGAAAATGCAGTTTTGCATGGGCATTTGTTCTCTGTTTTGTTTCACAATTCTTAGGACATAAATTTTCAAGTCCTGAGATTCCTCCAACAAGTTTTTAAAAGGCTCCATTTATTAGACAATTCACATGATTCAACACAGAAAGGAAGCTGCCCATCTGTGTGGCTGCACTTAATACTGCATAAACTATACTAGGCATGCTAATAGGGGGAAGCCCCTTAAGTCCCTCCTCCCACTAATCCAACAGGGACAGAGGCACAATGTCACACTCCTCTTTACCTTGAATTTCTTCAGCTCTTCAGCTATTAATTTCATGTGGGATGTCTGATCACTCATGCCTGTAAGTGATGTAAATTGATTTTTCTAATAACTTCTGAAACTTCATTTTAGCTTCATCAAAATACATTATCACAGAAAGATATCACTGAATCATACAGACTGCGTGACAAATCCATTACACTGGACAAAAATGGTATAAGGCCAAAAACTATACAGAAAGAAGTCAAGTAACTTAATATGCCATTTGATAACTCATACATTCTTACTGAAAAGCTCATTAAATCCTGTGCCGTGAACTTCACAGGGTCAGGCTACAGACAAAAATTAAAGGAAAAATTTAAATTAAAGAAAATTAAAAGGAAAACACAAATAGTAGATGGAGTGTTGGATATGTGTGAATGAGAAGGAATAAGAGCAAACAAAACAGCTATGAGGATTAATCAGAACAAATATATTCAATTTGCAGCAGCTGTTTTGGACTGGGGCATCCTAAAGACCACACCCAGTGAAGGGCTCCACTTCTCATCTAGGGTTTGTGTTTTTCCACTTTTCACATGATTTAGAAGAATTAATTTCTGCAGAAGGTTCCATCACAGGTCACATTGCCATGATGACATCAGCTGTGCTGAACCTCAACATGACAATAGTCATAGAATCATAGAATCAGACAGGTTGGAGTAGACCTCTGAGATCATCAAGTCCAACCCTTGATCCACTATCACCATGGTTACTAGGTCATGGCACTAAGTCCCACATCCAGTCTTGTCTTAAAAACCTCCAGGGATGGAGAATCCACCACTTCCCTGGACAGCCTATTCCAATGCCTGATCACCCTCTCTGTAAAGAATTTCTTCGTAACATCCAACCTAAACCTTCTCTGGCAGAGCTTATGACCATGCCCTCTTGTCATACTGCCTGGGAGGAGACACCAACCCCCACCTGGCTACAGCCTCCTTTCAGGTAGTTGTAGAAAGTGATGAGGTCTCCCCCGAGCCTCGTCTTTTCCAGGCTGAACAACCCCAGCTCCCTCAGCCTCTCCTCACAGGGCTTGTGCTGAAGTCCCTTCACCAGCCTTGTTGATCTTCTCTGGACCCGTTCCAGCACCTCGACGTCCTTCCTGAACTAAGGGGCCCACCACATCCAAAGTAATGAAGCAATGAGATTGTAGTTATACTTTTCACTTGTCAGGACAAAATTTGAATCTGTTTCATCTGCTGAGAAATAGATTTTTATATTCAAATGTTTAAATGAGTAGGCCAATTCTCAGAAATGCTTCGTTTACAGGTCACTTATATTTAGAATTCTACATATAGACTGCTGCTAGCTCTTTTGCTATGATTATCTGAAAAAGCTAAGCTTGGGTTCCTTTTATCCAAAGAAATACTAGCAGTAGCAGAGACCACCAAAAGAGAACACCATTTGTTCCAATGGCATGTTTATTATATGGTGTTAACTCTTCATCAAGAAGCCAGCAAATTAAATATAGTTTCCTGTCGAATATCACTGTGATACAAACTTAAAACCATGTTTCTGTTGACCGGGTCAGCATCAAGACAGATGGTCCGTCTGTGTCCTTCTGCCTTTTACTCTCAAATCTCAAAGTAGCTGGTTTCCATTTCCCTCGTTCCTTTTTTAGCTAAGTACGAAGCAGGTGCTCGGGTCCCTTCACCTCAAGGACTGCTGACTCCAGGGCTTCTCAGGTTCCCGTAAAAAGAGACAAGCGAGAACGAGCTGCAGAGCTACAAACGCACGTCTAGACACCCGAGCTCCTGGTGCTGCTCCGCTCCCCCCGCCCGCAGATGGGCAGCTCGCTTACGCTACAATTTTCGTGCCCGCAGCTCGCGGGCGGCTCCGCAGTGTGGCGGGAGCGCATCCAAGGGCGGCAGTGGGCGCGTCACAGCCCTCCCCGCCCGGGCAGGATCCAGGCAACGCGGGCAGTGCCAGGACGGCCTCTCCCCGCAGGGACCGGCCGCATGGGGGCCGCACTGGTCCGCAGCTCCTCGTTAGTATAGTGGTGAGTATCCCCGCCTGTCACGCGGGAGACCGGGGTTCGATTCCCCGACGGGGAGAGCTACGATAGCATTTTTGCCGCCGCGCTCGGCCGCGCCGCTGACCCCTCGCGGCAAAATCCCCTGTTGCGTAACCGCCTCCGCGCCCCCTGCCGGGCGGGTAAAAATATTGCCAGCCTCCCCGTCGGGGAATCGAACCCCGGTCTCCCGCGTGACAGGCGGGGATACTCACCACTATACTAACGAGGAACCGCCGTGCTGCTAAGAGCTCATAGGGCTGCCTTTATAGGTAGTCACACAACCACTCCCCGTCGGCGGGCAATGATAACAGAATATCTTCAGTTGAGGGACCTCCAGGCAGCGGGACCCACAAGCCCGCGTATGGCGGCAACGGCACGGGAGGCGAGCTCGGCATCCCCAGGGAGGCGGGGCGGGAGGCTCTTGCTTGCTGGAGGTCGGTAGCGGGGCTGTGAGTGGGCAGAGTTAACGGACTTGCGCGGGAAGGCGGGAGACGAAACAGTGCGGGGCAGAGGGGCCGGCGCGGGGGTGCGGCTGCTACGGCGGATGGGCCGGATCCTCCCCCACGCCGGCCCGAGTCCGGCCAGCGAGGGCTGCGCGGCCGAGGGCCTGGAATAGACCAATTCCAACAGTGCGATAGTGGTTGCCCAGCAGGACCTCGTGGCGCAACGGTAGCGCGTCTGACTCCAGATCAGAAGGCTGCGTGTTCGAATCACGTCGGGGTCATGGTCTTTTTCTCGAAAAGAAAGCCGAGAAACGTTATTGTTATTTCCTTTCTTTTCTTTCTGTTTCCTACAGCTTAGGGTCTACTCTTTTTGCTTGAGGCTGAGAAGGCAGCAAGGCGCGGAGGGCATAGCATAGGATTGCTGCTGTAGCAACATAACCGTAAAGATCCCTTTGGATAAAATGGACTGGTCTTTGTTTACGGTCTTTGTGTGTATAGGACTGTCTAATACCACGCTTAAACACAAAAGGCAGGAATGTGTTTAAAGGTTTATTTTTATAAAGACAACCCACTGTTTAGAAATGATAAGTCAGAAAGTTATATAGAAAGAGTACCTTTAAATTTTAACGGGGAAAGAGCTCCCAAAATGGCAGGGATACAATGTTTTCAGTACAGAAATTCATGTAACAAGGACTGGAAGTAGAGGCAGAGGCAGCAAGTGGTCTGACAGAGCCAAGAGCTCAAACAGATGCTTGTCTTAAGAACCGTGAAGAAGAATGAGACCCTAAAAGCGAGGGAGTGGGGACCAGAGTGCCTTTGGAGGGCACCTCAGAGGTTTAGGCTGAGGACCAGAAGATTTTCTCAGAGTAGCCGTTTCCACACGCTGAGGTGCCAGAGACAGAGAGGCACAGAGAGTACTTAGCCATGATCTAGACAAGAGACAGCAAGTCCTAGAAGTAATAGTTTAGTGATTGGAGGGACAGGAAAGTTTGACACTTGACGAAATTTAATTAGAAGGGAAACAATAGTTTGTCAATTACCTGAATTTGATGAACAGGGAGAAAGCCAAAGATACAATTCTCACTTTGTATGAACTGGTTATTAGTGTTGTAAACCATAGAAGAAATTAATACTGAAGTCTTAGGAACCAGATTCAGCAGTCATCAAATTATGTCAGGTTTTTTAAGCTAAATACTTTGGGCTTCACAGGCTAATGTTTGTTCCATATACCCTTAAAACCTTTCAAACACAAAAATTCTACATCCTCCTTAAGCAATCTATTCAGTGCTTTGCTATTCTTACTATTACAAAGGGACTATGTGTAGTTTAACTCTGATGTCTCTTGTGCTGTAAGTTAAATCCAGCCTTTGAGTCATTGTGCTGGAGAACAGTTATTTCCTTATTCCCTTCCTTTTTATAGAAATTTCCTATATATTTGAAATTCATTATGCATTTCTAAAGCTGTTCTAGAGTAACACGCTCTGTGTGCTGGGACTCTGATTATTAGTATCACTTGCCCTCTGGAGTCTTTCCAAGCAAGTTGCATTTTCAAATGCTCAGAACTGACCACAGTATTTCAGCTGGCTCAGATTTTACCAGGGCTGAACAGACAAGGAGAACTGCTTCACATGCTATGCTGACAGGACTTCCATTTATGTGGTTAGTCTTTTTTTTTTCCTGTTTTCTTTTCATTTATGTGTAATCCATTAGATGTATCATCTGTTATGGAATACATAATCTGTTACATTTTTCCATGGTCCCATAAAGTATCTTGTCTCTCTGCCTCACCATCCACCCGGGAGCTAGATGTAAGAAGTGGTGGCAATCTGCTTGTATTCCTGTACCTCTGCCAAAGCAGTTGCTCTGCTCTAAACATTCCGGGTTGTTGCCAGACAATACCTCTGGATCTGCTTACAGAAGTCAAAGTTTTCTAAGTGTGATTTTCACACTAGCTTACCTAACATGAGTGCAGGTTGTGACAAAACAGTCCGTCTTGCTCTGCCCTGTCCATCCCCTGCCTGTGCATTCCTCTCCTTCCACTTGGATCATGTCTTGCAATGGCCCAGCAGCAGCTGCGGGCTCAGCGTGCAGATCTGGTGGCACAACTACTATATCCAACACAAGAAAAGCACCAGCAGCACATGGCCTGGGCCAAGATAGAGAGCAGGATCATCCCCTTCCGCAAGAACCACAAATACTAGCGGTTCAGTTAAAGCTTTTGTCAGCTGTTCTCTGGGGAGAGCGCCCCCTGTCCCTAAATCAAAATAATCTAGTGATGTTTCAAAACTGAATGAAAGAATTAAATGTGCCTTAGCTATGTGCAAACTCTCCCTTAAGTTCCTGTCAGTGAAGTGGGGATAATAGTTCTCTTTAATCTCACAGCTGTAGCTGTTTTGTCGAGTTGACTCCATTAATTCTGAGGCACTTGCATGTGCCGCTGGGTATTTGTGTCTCACCAGCATTTCAATAGTACATGTGCTTATATGCTTTTTATCTCTTTCTAATTTTTAAATACTTCAGTTTGTAACCCAACTGATCTCTTAACACAGATGTTTTTTCTTATGAAATTGTTACTAGCTAAAGATAGGCAATAGGTTAAATGGACATAAGCTTCAAAAACTTGTGAAGCTCAGGTAATAGCTTCTGCATTACCTCTGTCCATATATGATAGAAATAGATATCCAAATAATTCTAGTTTGGAAATTATTCACTATAGGAAACTATCCTGAAAATCGTCCATTTCATTACTATCAGTGTACTTAAGTAGGAGTGGATACTTCTGTTTTCAACTCTTGTTGGTACAGCCTTTGACTATCGTGGTGTCAGCAGTAAGAAGTTTTAAAGCAGTTGTACACGTTTCTTTCTGCATGGGGACAGCTGTTCTGTGCTGGGCACCCCTGTATTCACCCGTCTGTGCACCATGTCAGATGATACTGGCAGAGCAGCATTCCCCAGGGGCTGCCAGCTCTGGAATTGCCCTAGAAGCAATATGCTCCAGTACAGTAAGGCGTGCTTTATGCTATTTCTACTTCAGATGTTTCTAGTAAGAAAGCTACAATCATTAGAAGGCTATCTAATTTTCCTAACTATTCAAGAGTGCAGAAATTATTGATTCTAGAAAGTACACTTAAACTGTGCTATAATGATTAGGTAACTTCTTATTTTATTTATAGTAACAATTTCCAGTTTCTGTTGCCTTTCTAAGAGGGAATATCATTTTCATATTGAAACTCACTGTGCACTATGACTCAATACTTCATGTAGCTTTTTTACATTTCCTTATCAGCTCAGTCTAAGACGAGGGCATGTCTGTAACACTTGCCTAAATGCCTTTGCTATGAATGAATGTATAGTCTTCACAATGTTACATATTATGAGGTAAATGTTACATATGAATGCAAATTATACATCTGTACTTCATTATGGATTGTTTTCCAAGCCCTTCACTGAACTTAAGTTACTTTTTTAAAAACATAGATATAGAAAATACATTTTTTCAGTGTATTGCAACATAAACTATCTGTCTCATTTTTATGGGTGGCATTAGAGGTTAGGAATCACAAACCTAGGGAAACTCAGAGCTAGAAATCCGAGACAGTTTAAGAGATATTCAGTGTTTTCATGTGAAAGATGAATGCATGACAGAAAAATCTCTTTCTCACACTCAGGAAAGCTAGCAAATTCCAGACATTTGGGAGGGTCCTATAAGGAAAGATTTTTTGGCTTCTCCTTTCAGCATATTTCACATTTTTAGGCACACTGACAACAGTTTTTTAACCACTAAAAATGGCCATAGTCTCACAACATTTGCACTATTTTCCCTAAACTTCCCTTTTGTCAGCATTTATACTGACAAAAGGTCAAAGTGTGACTACCTGTTTTCTCAGGTAGAGGCAGGTATTCTGGTCTTTGAAAACCAGAACTTACTGTTAGGAATAAACATTCAAATACTGGAATGCTTCACAGAAGACACAGTAAAACAACAGCTCCATACTCCAACCTTTATGAAACAAATAGTGAAATAGGCATATGGATCACGTTTGGTTTTTTCCCCCCACTGTTGTAACAACATTAGAAAGATCTTTTGAGCTCATTCATAATGGTCTCATTCCTTTACCCCCCTTGACTGCTGCCTTATGCTACAAAATGTGACTTACTTTCCTTCAAACAAACCAAACAATAAAGCTGCAGATCCTCAGCTTTATAAAGGTCTAATTGTGGTGACAGTTGCAGATTCCAATGCTACTTGTCATGCACGTGCACATTTTGGTGCTTTCTTATACTATTTTCCCTGTCTTTATGGTGCTTGGTGAACATCTGGTTGATCCCAAGGTGCAACAATAAAGAGTAGAACCAGTAGAATGTGTGGAACCAAGAAGGGACAGTTTGTGCCAAGGATTGTTTTAGGGCCTTGGCATTTCAGAGAAGTGTATTGCTCTGCAAAAGAGTGACACTAAATTATTGTAGGGTGCTTTTTTAGCTTTTGCGGCTTTAGAAGCAGCTAAAGGAAGCCAATAAAAGGGTTCTGTATCTGTGCAAGGGAGTTACATAAGTGTAACAATGTAACAGTGAAAATAATTCACAGTAAACATAATATATATATTTCTATAGCTGGGAAAATAACTTCCAAAACTTAAATGGACTGTAAATATGAACTTTAATTAATGTTAGTCTGAACCACAGCCTCAGTGGCTCCACAACCTCTGGAGTTTGAACAAATAGCCAAAACACATTTTATCAAGTTTCTGCTGCCTTTCTGCTTCTACGCCAGTTTTGCCTGACAGCAAAAAGCCAAAAAACACAGATCCAGGATAAGGCCAGTCAACCCATCCATTTGTTATGACAATAAAGCTGAACTATAGTGATTTACTACTTCATACCATATTCCTATCAGGTTTTTTTGTGCTACACTTAATGCATTAAAACTGGATTGGACTCCAAGCTCAAGAATTTTAGTTTCTTCCACCTCCTAAAGTATCACTCACAATAAAAGCCAGCACCAACTGCATTGCATGTTTTGAACAGTTCAATTAGTTGGAAATAGTGACTGCATTCTTCTTAGAAGCAGTCAGAAAACAAGCTTCAGGCCTATTGTACCATCATTGTCTGTGATGGTGACTGCATCAACTTTTTAGATTGTAGTTTCATTGTTAATTTTGGCTGAAATTCCCCAGACTCAGTTTCCCCTTACACTGTTTTAAAACATTTTAGACTTGGTGTAAGTTAAGGTTGTTATTTTTTACATTGGTATGACAGCTGAAGAATCTCTCTGAAGCATGCTGTGCAACTGGTTTCATATCTGAATAAGAAGCAAATTCTTAAAGTCAGGGAAAGATTATTTTCCAAGGCACCTAAAAGCTTTTCAAGGTGGAGAATACTATCTAGTTTAAATTAGTATTATTAAATTTGGAGAGGAATTAAATTTCCTTAAAGCATTTCCAAAACACCTGTCATGTAATACCCAAGTTCCAAGGAAAAATTTGGGTAAAATTGAACAATATAGACAACCATCTAATTTGTTCTATTCAGGCTTAAAAGTAAGTGATACTATTCAATCCACATTGATACATTAATATTTGCTGTGTCTGCTATTAATGGAGATGTTTCTGTCCACTGCTCAGCCTTGCTTGACAAATATATGCAAAACCAAGAACCAAGATATAATAAACTTCAGATGTTTGCCACCTCATAGGACTACCTGCACTAAATTAACTTCCTCAAGCTAAGCTTCTACCTTGTATTAATTACTTTGTTACACCGCACCAATTTTTCAGTGGGAAGCATCAGGCTTCCTGTGGGTGGATCCTTGATTTGCCTCGAAATTACCTCCCACAAAAATAGCCCTCATCACCTTCATCGAGCTGTCCTGCAGCTCAGGTGAGGCAAAGAGGAACAACACACAGCTCCGCAGCGAGGCACACGCCAACAGCATCTTAAAACTCTTTCTGGAACATACAGAAGTGGGCGCTAACACTAACAATCCTGTTTTCGATCCATGACTGATGGGCATATCAAAATATTCACATTTAAACTCGTATATCCGATAGTGAAAGGCAGTGCTCAAAAGCATAGGATCTAGAGTCAGTTCCAAATACTAAACCCTTCCCATCACAAAATACAAGCAGTGCGTGTTCCCAGCAAGCAGCATGGAAACTCAGAAAGATTAAACCCGCTTGTGTAAGGCTGTCTTAAACTCAGTCCTACTTCCCCAGCAGGGACACACTTGTGAAATTTTGGAAGTCGGCTTCATAAATAAATAAATAAAACAACTATGCGCCTTTCAAACTGTGGGATACGTTTAAGTCCCTGTAAGAGATTAGCTCCTGATTTCCCGGCTGGATTTCCTCTGGAGCCCGAGAGCCAATGGGTCAGGCGCAGCCATGCGCTCGGGCGGCGGCGGCCAGCGAGGTTATACCGTGGGAGACGGAACGCCCGTGCACGGTNCGCTGCGCCCCGCGCGCCGCGCCCCCTGCCCGCCCGGCAGCCAATAGTGGGGCCGCTTCCTTCTCCTCCCCGCCAATCGGGGCGCTGTTTATTGCCGGCTGGGAAGGAGCGCTCGGTGCGCGCGCCCGCCCGCTGTGGAACTGGTCCCTGGCGTGGGGCAGGCGAGTCCTCCTCCTGCTCCCCC
>VWZD01007295.1:15558-43422 GCA_013396695.1 Sakesphorus luctuosus | reverse complement strand
GCGAGTCCTCCTCCTGCTCCTCCTGCTTCCCCGCCCCTTCTCCCCGCGCTTTGTTGGTGCCTCTCTCGGGAGAGCGGCGGCGGTGCCCGGCGGCAATGCCCGAGTTCCTGGCGGACCCGTCGGTGCTGACCAAGGAGAAGCTGAAGAGCGAGCTGATCGCTAACAATGTGAGCCTGCCGGGCGGCGAGCAGCGCAAGGACGTGTACGTGCAGCTCTACCTGCAGCACCTCACCGCCCGCAACCCGCCCGCCGTCGCCCAGCCCGACTTCTCCAGCGACGAGGAGCGGGAGCCCACGCCTCTCGGCGCCCGGAGCCGCNCCGGCCGCCCCGCGTCGGGGAGCGAGCTGGGAGCGCGGGTCGGTGCCGAGCGGCCGCCGGCTGCGTTTCCAGGTCGCTTCCCGCCTTGGAGCGTCTCGCCCGGGCGAGGGTTCCCTCCAGGCGGGCAGGGTCAGCGCGATCGCGCGTGGGGTGCGATAGCCCCCCGACTTTGCATTGGGAAGGTTTTACTGTGTTTTGGCGTGCAGTTTACTAAGTAGAAAATTTCGGTGTTGGGAATAACGAAGCAAGAGAAGCGCACGAGGCTGCAACTTACTCTGGCGAGGATTCCCGCTGACTGTCTCGGTTGTACTGCAGCAACGCTACTCGGTGTACAGACCTCTAGATGAAAGGATGAAGCTGTCAGGGAACAGGTCGTTTCACTTAATGAAGTGGACTGTTTAGTGTAAAGAGGGTCTGCGTAATGTAGCTGTCTCGCTTGTACCTCTAAGCATGTGTTTTATAGCAAAGCGCCTCTGCTGCATGTTCAGTTCGTCAACTGTACTTGTTTTTCTTAGGCTTTATCATGTAAGGGAGGAGGGGAAGCTGATGCTATTTGGAATTTTTGGGAAAATGTTATTTCCTTGGTAATTTTTAATAAGTGGTCTGTAAATATGCATATATTGAGAAAGGAGTCTTGTAACTGGTAAATCTAAACTGCCTCGAGTAGAGGCTTGGATACTGATTGCCGGCTTCCGGAGTTGTAGCGTGTGCGTGATATTACAAGTGTTTAATTGTGTATGAGATACTATTTTTCACCACTCGTTAGTAGAGTTGAGTGCAGAGAAACGGAATCCTTTGAAGGTCTTTCATGCTTTAGCCTTCAAAAATGCCAAAAAATAGTTCTTCAATTAAGAAATTGAAAACTGCAACTTCAAGAGGAAGAGATTTCTAACCAAGTTATTTACCTGTTCTGAACATGTCTCTAACTGAAACAGTTAACTGGCCTTCACTGGAGTAACTTTACAGTCAACTAGACACTTCCCTGGCTGAGAGTGGTCTGCTCGTAGCGTTCATAAGGTCCTTTTGAGTTAAATAGGATGAGCTTGGGTGAGACTTGTTTCATACTTGTTGAAGGAGGAATGTCTCAGAACTGCTGAAGTTCCTATCCTGGATTTGATTTTTCCTTTCCAGGGTGCTTAAGCTTAAACAATTATGGGTGACTTTTTTGGTGTTTACAGAATGGGTGGTACTCCTACACTTCTGTTAACAATGTCGGGAAGGCTCTGTGCTATTTATGCTTATCTTTTTCGTTAATATCAGAACATTTTCTCATAACTTACAGAACTTCAGCAAATATTGTAGTGATAGCAGCTCAGATTTGGGTCCATTCCCCGCAAAAAAACCCCACCAACCCGAAACCAAAACACCCAGAAATATCCCAAACACCTGTACCTTCCAAGAAAAACAAACTTGGAGGATGTATAGTTCTTGCCTCCTTTTTGCAGCTTAAGTAGTTCTGAAACAGCTTGTAGCTTGAGTAACTGTTGTGCCTGTTAATGCCTTCTGGCATGAGGGTACTTTGCTCATCAGCTCTCCTTCAAAAACAGTAACATAAGTTTCTCCAGAGTGATTTGCCCCCAGAACACTTGGAAGTGAGAGGTAGAGCAAATGAAGTCTGACATCCTAGGGAACTGGAGTTCTGGTGAGGAAACAAAGCAAAATATCTTGATAAGATTAAGAGAGGGCAGGAGGGGAAGTACACAGACCTGTGAAAGAGAAGAAACTAGAAATAAGGGGCAAAGGGAGGAAGCTGGATCTGTAAGGAGCTGTGGAAAGGAGGAATAAAATAAAGGAATTCCATATTACCTGTAGGTCACTTAGGCTCTGGAAGCAAACCTCTGACCTTTACTCTGTGTAAATTCACTGTTTTGTACTGGGCATTGATATTATGTTTTACATTTAAAAGAGTTAGAAAGCAGTTTTTACTGGGTGCATAAGGAAATTAGAAGTACTTTATGTGGCTCTTTTCTGTTGTTAGGTTGAGAACTGAATAACAAAACTGTAATGCTTTAATAGCTTCATTTTTATGTATGTTACAGGTCTTAGAAATTGTAATATTGGTTTGTGTAACTTGATGAGGGGAGTTTAAAACCAGTTGTTTCAAACTTTTAGGCAATCAACTAAATATGTTTCTAGAACACCAAAATACTTCATTGTAAGGGTATCTTCTGTGGGATCAAAAAATGTGAACTGTGTTTTCTGTATCACTAAAAATTTACTGCTGCTTAACTTGAAAGTTGCAAAAGTCTCTTCAATCCATATGACTCAGTCAAGGCTAGTATTAACTTGTAAAAACGTTTGAAAGAGCACTTACATAGGCTTGCATTTTGGAGGGTTCTGTCCCACTGTGCTTTCTCCTACTCCTTATTTGGTATTTCTTTGGCTCTAGCTTAATATTCTACAAACTTTAAAAAACCCCACCCAAACCGAGCAACAATAAACAATCCAGAAAACCCCAAACAAACTGATTTGAGAGTGAAGATTTGCTCTCACTGTTGGAATGAATGAATGAATAAATAAATGCTCAATGCATAGAGGGAGAAGTAGAAAAGGGCCAGAATCCGTCTTGGAGCAAAGTGTGTTATTTTGAATGGCAAAGAGCAACACAAGCGAGAGATATAACCTAATTTTTCTGAAGTTTGTGCTCTTTCAGTAGTAATACCAGTACAACAGTTGTCATGTACTTAACTGTGTACTGCTGCTGAATGCCAGTGGTTTTAACAGCAATTCTCTCTGTTACTCAGCTCCTGAAAGGATTGGGATTACGGTCAAAAGCAGTCTGTCCTTACTTTGTGAGCATTAGGCAATATATTGCCAATACGGCTTTTGATGTGGACAAAAATTCTTATGGTGCGGATACTGTGTTGGCCCAAGTAAGGGGCCTCAGACTTGGTCGTGGTCACTGGATGGGTTTACTGGCCACTGGGCTTTGCCCCATCCCTCTCCCGGCCAGCTCGCTGTTCCCTTTCTTAAGAGCATATCGTTGTAACCCATCCCCGTGTGCCCCCGCGGGGGGCTGCGGCTCCGGGCGCCCCGTGTGCCCCCGCGGGGGGCTGCGGCTCCGGGCGCCCCGTGTGCCCCCGCGGGGGGCTGCGGCTCCGGGCGCCCCGTGTGCCCCCGCGGGGGGCTGCGGCTCCGGGCGCCCCGTGTGCCCCCGCGGGGGGCTGCGGCTCCGGGCGCCCCGTGTGCCCCCGCGGGGGGCTGCGGCTCCGGGCGCCCCGTGTGCCCCCGCGGGGGGCTGCGGCTCCGGGCGCCCCGTGTGCCCCCGCGGGGGGCTGCGGCTCCGGGCGCCCCGTGTGCCCCCGCGGGGGGCTGCGGCTCCGGGCGCCCCGTGTGCCCCCGCGGGGGGCTGCGGCTCCGGGCGCCCCGTGTGCCCCCGCGGGGGGCTGCGGCTCCGGGCGCCCCGTGTGCCCCCGCGGGGGGCTGCGGCTCCGGGCGCCCCGTGTGCCCCCGCGGGGGGCTGCGGCTCCGGGCGCCCCGTGTGCCCCCGCGGGGGGCTGCGGCTCCGGGCGCCCCGTGTGCCCCCGCGGGGGGCTGCGGCTCCGGGCGCCCCGTGTGCCCCCGCGGGGGGCTGCGGCTCCGGGCGCCCCGTGTGCCCCCGCGGGGGGCTGCGGCTCCGGGCGCCCCGTGTGCCCCCGCGGGGGGCTGCGGCTCCGGGCGCCCCGTGTGCCCCCGCGGGGGGCTGCGGCTCCGGGCGCCCCGTGTGCCCCCGCGGGGGGCTGCGGCTCCGGGCGCCCCGTGTGCCCCCGCGGGGGGCTGCGGCTCCGGGCGCCCCGTGTGCCCCCGCGGGGGGCTGCGGCTCCGGGCNCGTGTGCCCCCGCGGGGGGCTGCGGCTCCTTCCCCTTTGGTCGGGGTGCTCGGGCGGCGGGCGCGCCGCCAGGGGGCGCTCCGGAGCGGAGGGCGCGGTGAGGCCGCGGTGAGGCCGCAGCGGCGCGGGCGCGGCTCGGCGGGCAGAGCGGAGTCGACACGACACTCTACGGGATCAGCCGGGTGAGCTACGGATTTGGGTGAGGGAAGGCACTGCTTCTTTTAAAATGGATATGAGGAACGAGTTCAAAGCAGTGCTCTGAATATCTGTGCTGCAGTCACTGCAAGCTAAACCAGGTCTCTTGATACTGAAAGTTAGTGTTTTGACATTGCTGTAATCATTAGTAATTTTAAACTGTCTATGCTGTCATTTTTTTAAGTTCTGGGTGTTTGATAATGCATTTAGGTGCACATTTCTATTGATAAAAGCTGTGCAGAGATAAAACCTCGTAGTTTTAATTATGTTACAAATGATACTTTTTGAATCTGCCACTCTTCCAGCACAGCTCTATGAATACTGCATCCAACCCAAGAATATAGAGCTCACTTTAGCTATATACTCTTATCAGGAGAGGAAGAGCTTTTTAAACCATGCCTGTGCTTCATTCTGATAATATTGTCTTGAAGACCCAGTTTCTCCAGCTCTACTAATGTCTTTGAGCAACTTTTTTTTTCTGAAGCTTGTCTAGCGTAGTGTTATGTGAGGATAGTGACTGGATATGTGAGAGACCTTTTTGCTACAGGGGGAACCATGTGCATCTGGATGCCCCTGGTCCTGGTTAGTTATGGGCTGAATATCAGGATGGATAGCTCAAAAGTAACTATGAAATTTAATTTTTGCCTCTTAAGGAACATTGTTTTATAGCACATGTGAAAAGTATTATCTTGACCCTGTTGCCAAATGGGAACTGTTCAGAACTCAGAATGTGTAGGTTATTATGTCTTAGCTTATTGGTGTATTTCACGTCCTGGAAAAGTCTCTTCTAGACCACATAGAGTGATAGTTTTTACCTTAAAGTGATGATTGGAAAAAGATCAGTCAGATGGCTCCTTCTTGGATTTTTTAATAAAAGTGTGATGAAAGCATCTAGACCTGAGGGGCCTGTTTGATGAAAGCTCATAAGTGAGACCTACCAGGTAAAAATGTTTGGGTTGGCTTGTTGGGGGTTTTGGTTTTGTTCATTTGGGATTTTTTTGTTCTAATCAAGTAGCTAGGTAAGTTAAGGGTTAGCTTCACCTCTTTATGGTGAGAATGATGAGGTGGTGATATTATCTGTAGCTGAGGTAACTGTGGCTTCAGCCCCTTCCCTATTGGAATAGAGAAGGTAAGTAAAAAACTGGTAATTTATGAAGATCAGGTGTGTGGAAAGTGAAACTGCATGCTTGGATAGGTGACAACATAAAGCAAATATGCTTACCCAGTGAAGGCAGAGAATCTGTTTGGTGTTTCCTGTGTACCTGTATGTTTTGATTATGATGTGCTGTACAAATGTGACCCGGAATACAGATTAAAGCCTTTGTGGTCTCTTAAATGGCAGTCATCTGCTGGCTGAGAGACAGCTGTGGGCAGCAGAGGTGAGATGACCAAAGTGATTCCCACTACAGTGAGAAATCTTGCCATGATGTTCTGCACCTTCAGGCTTTCTGCAGTTGTAGACTCATGAACTAAGGAAATCATCTTGTCAGAGTGCTGGTGTAATAATGGCAGTTATATTTAAATAAAAAAATGCAACTGAAGTAGTTTTTGTCTAGCATTGCATGCCAGTTGTTTAGCAGGGACATCTATGCAAGCCAGGTTGCCAGGTCAGCATTCAGTTCACTGAGGTTTTCTGGAAACAACTCTTCCTTATGTAGCATTCATCTGCTTTCAGAGTGGTTACATTCCCTTCACTGAATATAACATGGAGCTCCTTGTCTCGGGGGAGGAGGCGGAAGAGTTAAGTAGTCCCTAATCTTATAATTTAGGACTATTATGGTACAGAGGCTTGGAAAGTCTAAGTCTGGCACTTACTAGCTGGTTAAAAGATAGTGAGTTCTTTAAGTTGTGTATCAGTATCTTTGAATTGCTGCTGCATAATTTCCTTTCCATTGTTTATTTTGTCGGTCCTGTAGCTTTGGGTAAATATTGTCTTCAGGCCTTTGATATTAAAAAGTTCAGTAGGACTTGGTTTTTAAAGAAGAAAATCCTACTGCAGGAAATGTTTGTGTATGGTAGAGTGAAAAATACAAGGGGAATAGAAACCTCTCTATTTCACAATGTAAGTCTGTTATTAACACTTCACATATGCAGTTCCTTATCTTCCTGTCTCCTAAGAGAAATAGCTGTTGCCAGAGAGAACTCTATGCAAACTGGATAATTGGAGAGCGTTCTGTTGGTGTGATTTGGACTTTCTTTAGCCTGTCTTAACCTTATTCAGAGAAATAGTAAATAGGCCCTGACTTTTTCTGCTTCTAGTGATGAAGCTCCACCTGTTTGGGATTAAAGTAATTATGTATCCTGATGCAGGTGCTGTTTAATTTGGGATTTGAGAATGCTGCTTTTGATGATGTCCCATAGTTGTCAGTTATACTATTTATCTCCAAGATGTTACTTATTGTCTGTGGAGCAATGCTGGGACTAGTACAGGTGCTTATGAAGTTTGCCTGATAAACTGGTCTGTGGCTGTTAATTTCTGTTCAGCAGGAATGTCAGAGTGAGGTAAGGGGTAGGCAGCTTTCAAGTATGAATTCTGCTCACTTGCATTTTCTGCTCCTGTTACTGGAAGAACAGGAAAAGCTTTACACAGTCAAGATATGACACTCAGAGAAGATGAACTTCTCTTGCACTCTTGTTTTTTCTGTGGCCCTAGTACTGAGAATGCTGTGACAGCCCCATGGTTATAATTCACCACAGTACTTGTTTGAAGACTTGGTTCCTGGGTAATCTGAAACTGAGCCTGACAGATACCACTACCCAATTGCCATCTTCCTGGTGTGAGCAAATCTCTCTCAAGTATGCAGATCCTTTTCCATCTTCTGTTTTCTAGAAAATAGCAATGACTAGAAATATTTTGCAATGCTGCTGCCTCTGGATGGAATTATAAGATCTTCAGATAAGGATTTATTGGTCTGTGTAGGTAGTTGCAAAAATATTTACATTACCTGCAAAGTGACCAGTTGTACCACCTTACTTTGGCAAATCCCAGGTTATTGCCACAATTTCCTTTTAAGCACTTAACCTCTACAACACGGTAAGACAACTTTGGTGATCGCCAGACCAGGAATATATGTGTGTGTGTGTTCTTGTTGTTGTTTGCTTGTTTGTTTTTTAACTTACAGTGATAAATTTTAAAGCAAGGTCTTCTGATCTGTCTCATGGCACAGTCCAATGGGCAAATTGTCCTGATGCACAAGAAGTGTAGTGTTACTTTATACTGTAATCGTAGTGGTAATTAAAGCTAATGTTGCTGAGGTTAATGCTGTCATACCACAGCCAAGCTATGAGAGAAATTCTTCTATCCTGCCGTGTCCCTCTGGGTCCAGTGAATGCTTAAATGGCAACTTTCTGCTTGTACAAGTGAAGTCATTTGCTTCGGCACTAAGGAGAACAGGTGTTCAAAAGTAAAAGACATGACATTGCAGCACACAAGATTATCAATGCATCTGGCCCACTTATTAAAGAGCATAGATTACTTTCAACTTTTTTCATCCCCTCCCTGCCCTTTTTCTCTGCTGAAACTGATTGTCCTGATGGTCTCTGTGTGACAGTAGTGCAGGAAAAAGTGAAACAGTATTTGGAAGGGAAAAAACCAAACACGGATACCATGAGATACGCGAGTTTACTTGTGTTAGAGTACCATAGTACTCATTAGTTGCAGGTTAATTTCTAATAGTTACTATTTCTGGAAAGTGTCCAGCAGAACGCTGAGTGGTTCTTCTAGTATACATTGTTGTTACAGTATCTTCTGTGGTCTCTAAGTGATGTAAAGGTAGAGATAAGTTAAATTAGATTTCCAGTTTCTTTGAAGTGTCATTGTGATGTTGGTTTCCTGCACCATGGTAGTTCTCTTCCAGCATCTTGGTTAATCTGCTTGGTGATGTGTGCAAACACCAGAGCTGTCAGTAGTCTAAACAGATCTCAACACTTGTGTTGGAAGAAAATCCAACAATTGTTTCAGAACTCTTTTTTTTTTCTCCCCACTGTTTAGACAGTTCAGTAGTCCAGAAAAAATGCACTGAATATGAAATTCAAGTTAATGTGATACTTTACTTGAAATAGTGTTATTTCCAACACCTTCAGAAGTGAATAAAAGTCTCATATAGCTGCATGTTGGTTGGTTTTGGTGTGCTGTGTAAGTAGACTTGGTTGTTTCAAAAACTAATTAGGAATGGAATGATTGATAAAGTGAGTGTAAACTCTTTAGTCAAATCTGCCACTTTAATGACCCTATAATTTCTTCAGACTGCTTGCAGTCTATTTCTTAGAATTAAGAAATATCATGAACTCTAGGAGATTCTGTTCTTTTCAGCATGCTTAGATATTCACAGTCCAGAAGTTAGAGGAAAATCTGGAGTCAGTTATGTTTGAGAAATCCTCATGCTGTCCCTGCTTAGCTTTAAAATACCAAGATACCTGAGGCAAGACCAAGCTTGCATGCAAACAAATATTGAACTGGCATTAATGGGTAGCTACATACTGTTGACTCACGTCTGTCATCTTACAGTGATTTGGTTCCTTCTTATAAAATGCAACAAGAAAAAGACCTGTTAATTGTGACTGTTATAGCTTATTTGGAATTTTAGTCTTTGGTTGGTTCCAGAAAAGTCAGATATGTTTGCCTCTGGGAAACCAAATGAAGAAAAAACATTAAATGTAGAAATTATTTCTGTTTATATCCTTCAACTTTGAGATATAAATACAACTTATTTCAAAGCAGTGTCAAGATCTTTCTTAGCTGAGAGCATGCAAATCCTAAGCATAATTTTTTTTCTTACCTTTTCACTTTCTTCCAAATTTTGGAATTTGAAATGCCTGTTGTAATAGTAGGGTCTTCCCAAGTTGAAGAAATACTATGATCACTCTGGATCTAGCAGAAACTGCTAATTTAGGAGTAGCATCTCAGCAGATTATTTTGATAACCATCTGTATGTGTTGTGGTACATTGCCAGCTGTTAAAAGTAGCATTGCCAGAGTTGGGTTTAGAATTTGCTAGAGCTACATTAGGGCAGGTCTAAGCAGACAGGCAGGGGTTTGAAAATTTGAGGTTGTTTCTGATTTTGCCTTTTCTGCACTCACTTTGTAATATGTAATCTCAGAGACAGTGCTAGGACAAGTAGGAATAGGGATTTGGGAAACTTGGCTGAGAGGATGTAGATACTGAAGAACTTGTTCAAAATCATTAGAGTAAGAAATATTGACCTACTAGGTAGAAAAGTGATGCAAAGAAGTGCCAATAGAACACAAAATATTTGTAGTTTAGTGTAGTGATGGTGAAACAGCTAAAAGCTTACTTCTCCAGTCATAGGAAAGCAGTCCCCTCCAATTGTATACTTGGACTTCAAACTAAAACACAGGTCCAGAATGATGAGTAAGATTTTTCTTTTTTTTTAACTATAGAGGAGGCTTGTAATGGGTATTTCCTTCCTAAGTAGGAAACTTGTGCATGTTTGTTTAGTAGGTGTAAATGTTTGTACTGTTCCACATAAGCTTTAATAGTGGTGGTGTGGCAAAATAAAATGACTTTTTTTCTGGATTTATATGTTTAGTACTCTTATGTGTTCCTGTTCCCATAGAAGAAAAAGATGTGCTCTGTATTAACTGGAAACACCCTGTCTCTCATTTCTCCCTCACACACTCACAGAAAGCTACGAAGAAAACTGACAAACCCAGGCCAGAGGAGAAGGATGACTTAGATATAACAGAGATGACCAATGAAGACCTTCAAGAGCAACTTGTGAAGTACGGAATAAATCCTGGCCCGATTGTGGGTAGGTCAACTGAACGAGCAAATATTCATCTGTTCAATGTATTTCTCACTAAGCCTCCTCACCTGTGAGTGCTCTAAGCTTTTCTGACACAGTTAATTATTAATACCAGTACTCATACAATCCTACTTCCCACTTAGGATGTTTTCACTGAACTATTTACATTGAGAAGACTTGAAGCACTGCAGTGTAGGCAAGTCTGCAGTTTGCTCCTCTGGTGTTTCTAGGCCAGCTGGAGGTGTTCCAACTTCTGAAGCTGTGTAGCTATTACTTAAAGTTCAGTGCAGGGGTAATTAGGTCTTCTGATACAGAGGTTGAGATCTGGGCCCACTTAAAGAGAATATACATCTTACATAATAACCTAATAGCATTGAGAGCAGAATGAGAACAGGGAACTTCCCTTTTCCTAGAGCATTTCCCACTCACTTTGTTGTGCAGTAATGTTTTTCTTTACTAATGTTTTTTCTTGGCCCTTGGAGCCCAGCATTCTGTCTTGCTTGCTGGCTACATCAGGACTCATCCTGACCCCAGCCTAATCTCCTGCCTTGGGCACTTGTCTGTGATGTGGGATCAAAGCACCTTGCCTTTCAGATTGTGCACCAGCCTAATGGCAAGGGAATTTGATTTCACAGTTCTTCAGAAAAATAATGTTGTCTGTAGCCTGCTGAACCTTCTGTGGAATGTCCTTGAAATCCTGATGTTTTCAGTTAGCTGATTTTGAATGCCTTCCCAATTCAACCTCTTCCTCTTGGATGGTATTCAAGTCTGCAAAACTCAAGAACCTATGCAGTTCACTGGGAAGTTGTTCAAATTTGGTCTAATTAAAAGCCTTTGTTTCTTGAGCCTGCCACTTTCTAAGGGTGTTTTCCTCTTACCTGAAAAATTCTGAGGTTTGGGGTTTTTTTTCAGGCATCAGTGACTTGTACAGATTTTTGCCAGCACTGTCCTGATGCAGAAGGATGTGCTACACTTGATACCTTTTAAACAGCTGTCCTAGATCAAGTGAGCCAACCTAATGGCTGAATCCAGCAAACAAACTTGTGTTGCTGCTTGCTTGCACCACCTCTGATGCTCGCTGGATTGAATTTGCCAGCAAGGCAAAGGCTAAGGTTGAAAGGGCATTAATTCCAGGGTAAAGGAATTAAGAGAGTAACAGTGCAATCTGCTTGGAAACTGTTGCCCTCGCAATTTCAGACTCACTAATTTTTTTGTGAGGGCATAACACCTTATGTATTGCAGCATACAAAACAAACATGGAAGAAGCAGGTAAATTCCATTTCCATAGACTTCCTTTTCATAACTTTCAGTATACAAAGAGGTATGAGTTTATTATCTAAGAATTCTCTTAAACCATAAAGTTAGAAGCCTTAGAAGCAGAGTTATGTACCTAGAAGTATATGCTCTGGGCCATACAAACTGATTAAAAATAAATAAAACAATATGTTCGAGATTCCCAAGGAATATGTAGCAGCCAAGTTCTATCAATCAAGTCAGGCAAGATGGAAACTGTACCTTCAGCATGATGAAAACTGTATCTTCAGCCTGTATCCTTCCTTTGTCATAGCTACCACTAGGAAACTTTATGAGAAAAAGCTGTTGAAACTGATGGAGCAAGGTCCTGAACTGAAGGCACCTGTGCCTCTCCCAGCGATTTCAGCTACTGAGAACACCAGAGAGAATGGAAACAATGATTCTGACCAGTACAGTGACAATGAAGATGGTAAGACTAAAGTGGAACTTGCATGGTAACGATTCAAATTATACGTCAGTAATACTTGCAGTAGAAATACCTAAAGAGAGTAGTGTCTTGCTGTTAGGTGAGGCTGTGAGATACTGCTGTGGACCATGTCAGTCATGGGCTTCATCACACAATACTAGCACAGTGATCCAGGTGCCTGTTTCAGGAAAGGAAACTTTTTGCTAGTGAACTGTTCCCTTTTATCCATTTACCCCAGACTGGAGGCCTCAAATCTGAGAGACTGAGAACTGTGTATTAGGTGTAAGGTGCAGTTTTGTCTTAGTGTTCACAGTAGTTATTTACTATGTGATAGTGAATGAATATTTGTTTATTAAACTTTTGTACTTTTTTTAAATGTCTCTCATGGCTCACTCCCTTTTATGTTCAGTTCCTTATGGACTTAGTTTGGGATGGGTTGATTGATTGGTCCTGGGTGTGGGGGTTTTGTGGTTTTAATATCATTTGTATCAAAAAAGTGTAGTGGTGGGGGACGTGGAACCTAAATCATTGTGCATCTTACAAAATGTGAAAACACTGTAGACTTTAAAGAATGACTTCAGTGGAATGTTAGAAGTTGTTTATTTAGTGGGGTTTGGTTTTGGGGGTGGGGCTTCTTTGATTGTTTTTTGTTTATGGGAATTTCCATGGAGGTGGGACAGAAAGGGTTGAAATAGAGTTAGTAATTCAATTTATCTCCCTTGCATATTTGGGCTTGTTTTTCAGCTTTTATCTCTTGCACTTTCAAGGGGAAAGGGATGTTAGAGACGATTTATTTAATTTGGGGCAGTCCAGAGCCCAGTCACAACTGACAGCCACCTCCTTATGGTTACATATACTTCATCTAATTACTGAACTGTTCAAACACTGGGGAAAAAACTCAAACTCAAATGCTGCCCTTCCCCCTGCCAAAAGGTTTTCCATGAATAAACCTTAAATATGTTGGTGTAATGCTATTAGAATTTTAGAAAAGCAGTGGAAATAATATATCCTCTTATTGGTAAGGTGACTGCTAACCACTCTCCTTTCTATTGCATCAAAAAGGGAGTTTTATATAAGAGGGCATTTTGAAGGAAACAAATTAACAATGTTGAAAAGCTTCAAAACCCTACTACAATCAATAACAGAATGGTACTTTGGTTAAAGGAATTGTAATTTGATACCAGTTTCTAAATGGGACTTCTGGATTGGGCAAAATTTATCTGAAATGTGGAATTTTTAGGGTAAAATATAAATACTTGGGTAGATGTTTTAAAATAACTGTAGGGTTATTCCTCAAAAGTCTTTGTTCTTCTACATTTAATGCAGAAACATACCTTTTTCTCACAGCTTTTTAAGGAAGTAGTTACTCAGAGTTATGTTGCCTCTTAAACTAGTACAACAATCAGCAGTATTATAGAAACCAGTTGTATTAAAACTGATTGCAGATCCAAAGACTGAGCTGAGGCTTGAGAAGAGAGAACCACTTAAAGCCCGGACGAAGACGCCAGTAGCGCTCAAACAAAAGAGAGGTGTTGAACACAACCAGGTATGTTTAATTTAGTGGCACATGGAACAGCTACTAACTGCAGGTGATGTGCTGATTGAACACCTTACTGCTTCTAACTTAACCACATTTGACTAAGTGAGCTATGCTGTTTTAAAAGTTCTTTCAGAAAGCCTGTTCTAATAAAGCATGAAAATCTTGTGAATTAACTAGAGCTGCCATTTTTAGCCTGTCTGATAACATTCAAAGTTTGACTTTAACGTTCCAGTCTGACTTGCCAGCTGCTGTAGCACCTCCTAGAGAAAAATAGTGGCAATCTTAACGTTTTAATTTTGGAAACATGACAGATTTTTAAGTCACATGGGGTGATGTCATCCTGTTCTATGTTTGTAATCAACTGGACTTAAATGCAGCAGTTTCCCCCCCAAAAAAGTTTGGAAAAACAGGATTTTTTTTATTTTTAAGAAATGTTTTTAGAGAGAGATAGATAGATAGACAGACAGACACACCCCATAAATATATATGGTTTGATACCTATAGATATATCTATGCATTTTAAATAAATCTGTTTAATGACTTATTTAACTATAATAGATGAAGTCATGTGTTTCAGTACATGCATATACATAGGTGTGTGTATGTGTGTACACACATACACTGGTTATTTATATATATAATACTTTTTCTTCAACTGTGTTTGTAGCAGTAATACTAGAGTAGACATGAATTTGTAAAAAGCTGCTCCTAAGAAGAAAAAAAATAAATAACAAGGTTAGATATTGCTGTATGTACCAGTTATCCTTTGCTTATAAATAATATTAGTTCTGTTGTCTAGGTGAAAGAAGGATTTTACAGGAGCACCTCAGATTTTAAAAATGCTGAGAGTTATGGAGTTCCATAACTACTCCTTTTGTTTGTTTGTTTGTTTAATTTGGATTTTTAGGTTACAAGCTGAACAGATTTCACTTCTGCAAATCAAAATACACACACAGTTTAATGCACCACATATGCCTTAATTTATTCAGGCAACTTCTGTTTATGGTCGTCTTTAGAATGGACATCTGAATCTTTAGGTTCTTGTATTTTAAGAATTAGTTTTTCTAAATTGCTGTTCAGCCAAAATCCCGGCCAGCTTTAGTGTAACAGTGATACTTAATTCTGTTGTCACAAACAAAATTCTGGTCTTCAGGAATCCATTTACAGAATAAAAGGCAAGAGATATAATGAGGTATTTTTATGGCATTTTCAATTGTTTCTTGTTTACTCAATTTTTTTGTCATCCTATTTTACTGTATTAATATTAGGTCATTATCATGTTTTGTCTTGCATGTGCGGTATAGATGCAATATTTTGCAACTTCCATATTTGAATTACCAGTAGTTAATCAAAAGAATATCACTTGATTAATCAAAAATGGGGTAATTGCAAAATTATGTCAAATTCTTTAGAAAATCTATCTTGTTAAACCCTTCACCTTTCAACTTTTGATTGCTGTGTTAAAAAAAAAAACAGCAAAAAACCAACATCTCAAAAACCCCAAACACCCCCACTCACTCCCCAACAAAAGTTTCCTTGAAGCCAAGAGTATCTCAATGCTTTTGGCTAGCGAATATCTGTAGTCATATATTTTGATAAGAATAAAACCTGAAAATGGAGAAGTTTGGGCTTTTATTCTTCTGTGGAATTGGTTCTCAAGTTTTCAGCTAATAAGTGTCAAAGGACTATACTCACTTTCCAGAATTATTGCAACTGTCATGCACTCTGTGGCATTGTCTCGAAGATTATGAGGCTCTGAAGAGTGGTGAAGATGAACTGGTGGACAGTGTGGTGTAAGCAGACTTTCTAGTTACTTCTGGGTCCTGTGCACCACTAGTTTTAGTCCAGACATAGACTGCTGACAAGATTGTCTGTCATTTGCCAAGGACAGATGTTGCTGTTCTCTTAAGAAGAAAGTGCAAATAGTCACTAAGCAGAGCTGCTCCAAGAGAAATTGGGTGGGGAGGTTGAGCAGGCTTATGGGTCTTATCAGTCAGCTAGCAGTGGAGGGTTGGATGAACTTGAGCTCAGTTGTTTAATTACCTCCTCACAGTGACTGGAAAAGTTGGCAGAAAACCCTGATTTGAATGCCCCGTTCTAATCCAGTATGTGAATACAGAGTTAGAGTTCAAAACTGAGTTTGAGCCTCAGAGTAAATGGCACTGGACAGAAAGAGGCAGGCTTAAAAATACATTTTAAAGAGCAATGTAGAACTAGTCTCTCTCCTTGAGACTTTGTACAGTGACATTCTGCATGTGCTGTGTTCCCCTAGTACTTCCTGTATTTTTTTGTTTAATACCCATATAGCTGTTTTTTAAAAAATAAAGCATGCAGCATTGCAGCTGCTGACACACAAATTTTATGTGGTATACACCAAGTAAAAAGCTTTGTAAGTGATAGCTGAGATGAAGTCGTAATCTGTAGCTTCACTGCTTGTGAGTACTATGACAGTTAAAAGCACGTGCTGAATTAATGCTTGTGTACCACACCATTGGAGTTCTCTGGTTACATACAGGGTGTTGGTGTACCGAAACATGAGTTACATTCTAATAGTGAGGGGCCTCAGTTGACAGTGAGAGTAATGATAACTGTAGACAACAATTTTTATTCCTTTTTTTTTATTTTATTTTGTCTGTTGACTATGCTCTACTGAAGTATGGCTGGGTCTTCTGCAGTAGATTCTGGGGTTTTTTCCTAGTCTTTTCATGCAAGAAATAAAATTGAAACTTGGTACTTAAAACATATGACTGAAGCACCTGAAGAACAAAAGAAGAGAGGCAGTTATTAGTGAATTACTTCTAACTTTTTGTTAGAAGACAAGTAATTCCAGTCAAACACTCTGGAACAGGGACCTCTTCATTATTAGGAGATGACAGAATTGCCTTACTACCTTCTTGAGTGGATTGTGTTTAAGAAGAACCATTTGATATTAGTGTTTTTCTCAAACCTTCTAAAGAGCACCTCAAATAGAAAGTGTTAAGGGTTAAGGTGGGGAGCTGTGATTGTAGGTTGCAAGTTAAGCATTTCTAAAGAAAGAGAAAGCAGTGTCTGAGAATATCTAAAGAGGGGTTGAAAGATGTTTCATCAGAAGTCAGCTTAAACAGTAAAGTATTTTTGATAATTAGGCCAAAATCTATAATTCTGTACAAAACACCTGAAGTTTGGACCTGAGGTCTTGGCATGTGTTTTTTTAAAGTACTTCAGTGATTTAGGAATAAAATGAAACACTTGTGCTCCCTCTGCTGGGTATGTACTTGCTGTAATATAGAACTCCTCATAGAATCATAAAGCTGCTCAGCTTCTAGTTTCACTGTCCCTTCTGAATAAAGAAATCCTTTTCAGCCTGTTCTTAACACATTGTTTTGGGACTATACTGTTCTAGTGAAGTTATTTCTGCTGTTGGACTTGTAACTTACAGTTGCACCAGTGTGTATAACGTCGATCAGAACTGAGCGCAACTCCAAAAGACATTACTGTATGAGGTGTCAATGTGCAAAGATTTCAGTTATAACGAAGTAATAATTTTTGTTTTAAAACTTAACTAAATAAAAAGGAAAATCTTATATGTGATCTAGAAGAACCAGGCCCTCATCTCCCTTTCACTCCTGGGATTAGTTTTAAGTGGGATATTTTCTTTGAGCATAAAATTTGAAATAAAGCATAGGGACTGATCTGTGTTTATTAATGGCTATAAAAGTTTGGCACTTCATGTTCTTCATGCTGTTACTTAGATTTCTAAATATTTGTGTCAGGCCTGATCTTTTAAACCTACTGTTATGTGAAAATTATTAGTTTCATCTCTGTATGTGGAACCTTTTAAGATTGTGTTTCTCCCTGACCCCTGGGACACCCTTGACCCCTGGAAATTAGTTCCTGTTGAAATGTAGATGGCCGTGCATAAACCATTCCCATCTGTGATGTCTTTTATCTGTGCAGAGAACGAGGTGACGGTTTCTGCTTATGCTCATAGATTTTTGGGGGCTGGGGGTGGTGTGTGTAGGTCTGTAATGGGCCTGAAAGCTTCATGTCCTCTGTACGTGACATGATGTAACTACTCGTAGTGTTAGTTTACTCTATTGCAGTGGGGAAATCAGTAGTTGTTACTGTTGGGCATTATCTACTCAGTTCTGTATTTAAACAGTAAAGTGCTCTAATGTAAGTATTGTGGTCAACACTACTAATCTAGCTAGCTATTCATTATTGAATATATTAAGATCCACATTTTTTTGATTGTAGACTTGTTGCTTTTGGAGCATGCATGCTATTTTGGCTTTTGGTTCTGAGTATCCAATATTGGGAGCTTGTTTTCATGTATGTGATCATGTGTTTGATGCTTGAATAGACCTATTCTCAAGATGAAGTTACTGAGACTGTCTGGACAAGTGGATCTTCAAAAAGTGGACCTCTGCAGGCATTTTCTAGGGAATCTACAAGAGTGTCAAGAAGAACACCAAGAAAAAGGGTGATGAGAGGCTTGTTTTTAATAGACAATTTTTTTTTTCTCACTGTTAGGGTCCCAGTGGCTATTTTATTCAATTGTTTTCTTTTGTTTGTTTTAAACAAACAGGTGGAAGCTACAGCACAGTTGCCTGTAGATGATGCTGTAATATCAGAGAGTACTCCCATAGCTGAAACTGTATTGACTGCAAGCAACGAGACCCTAGTAAATATGCTTAGTGAATATGTTTAACCAGTTGTGCAAGTGGCTTTCTTCTGTAACGTATCTGCACTGACAGAATCATTCTGTTTTGGACAGATGGAAGACTATTCAGTAGTCTTTAAAACCACATATTCAGTATCGGTTTTAGTACCTAATGCCGTTCACTTTGACATGGGACTAGGCAGACACCTAAGTCCCATCTGATGTTTTTTGCGGGGAGGGTTGAAAAGTATCACTTTAAAGGCTTAGATATTTTTCTTTATTTAAGTACATGCATAATATTTGCTTTAAGTTTGGCTTTTCTTGTGAACTAAATAGCTTTTTTGTTTCTGAATGGCTTAGAAGAAACTACTTGGAATGATAAGCAGTGTGTTTCCTGTGCTTACTTTGGAGTATCTGTTACGTAACCTTCTTGAGATAACTCCTAACATGCATATATTCAATGCACATAAAGCTTTTGTTGTTTGGTTTTGCCACCTTGCCCCACTTTCACCTTGTATCTTGGCTGTTTCTGAGTTTGAACAATTTTGAATCTCGGCAGGTTGTCAATAGGGTGCCTGGAAATTTCAAGCATGCAGCTCCTACACTGTCAATCAGTGAACTCTCAGACATGCCCAGAAGAACACCAAAGAAACCACTGATGACAGCTGAAGTAAATAAATTAAAACTTAGATTGCTCTTGCTTACTTCTTGTGAACAAAATTCTTGTGTGTATGTGCTTACTTCTGAATACAGAGGGGGTGGAGGATGTCATTGCCCAGGTGACAGCCAATATAAACTAGTGGTGTCCCATGACATTAAGGGAGAGTATAAACTTATTTTTATTTTCCCCTTTCAGATCTGTGTGTGTGTGTGTGAAAATCTGCTGCGTCTTTTTTCCTTCCTTTTTTCCAAAGACAAATATGTTTTGATGTGTTCCTTCTCCTTGTGCTGCTATTTTTCTGAACAAAATGTAGACATATCCTTTTTCTTTTAAATTCTTTGACTAGCTCAAAATGGAGCAGAATTGGGTTATCTACCTTTGATCTTGCAGATCAGCCTATCATGAAAAAAGACAATGTACTTTATTTTAGGGAATCAAGTAGTAGTGTTACTTTAGCCAAACATGTGAATTGTAGATTCATGTTAGTTATCAAGAAAGAAAAAATAATTCTTTTACTGGTAACCTATTCAAACTGTCATACCTATATCTCTTGGAGAACTGTCTAAAGCACCTGCAAGTATATGTAATTGTATTAATGTAATGCTGTAATATTGTGGAATTTTACATTTCAAGGTAATGCCTTTCTAAATTTAAACGGAGTTAATTACTTCATGTAGTTACTGTAGATAAAACTTCTATTAACACTTCATTTACAATATGACTGGAATGTAGACTTACTTGTCAAATAGAAGGTTGTGGAAAAACTTGATGTTCTATTCCAAACTGATGATATTTTTTTAGTCAGTATTTTACTGACCGTGGGATTGTTTATTACAGCAAGAAGAGACAGATTGCCCACATCGGGGCTTTTTTAACCATGTTGGCCACAGCCATTCCTGTGATCTGCTCAACACAGCCATGATAGAGGTGATGGTTAAGTGTTTTTGATCATCTACATCATTGGCTGGCAGGTGTATAGTATTTATACAATGTATTCTTTATCTTGAAGGAAACTGAGGATGATATCACTGAATGCTTTGAGACACCTAAAGTGACCAGACAGCTGCCAATAATTAAGGTTAAATGAAGTTCTAAAACCCAAGAAGTAAACTTCTTAAATATCACTGGGTGACTTTATTTATTCCTACAAATTGCACATGGTTGTGGTCACTAAGATAGCTATGCAGAAGCTTTATGTTTTGTTGTCTGTTCAGCTTCTAACTGGTTTTGGTTTCCTAGGTGGTAGAGAGAACTGCTACAGAAGAAAGAAGAGTAGAAAGGGACATTCTGAAAGAAATGTTCCCATATGAAGTATCAACACCTACAGGAATTAGGTAATTCTAAGGTTTATGGGGGCTTGCTTCTTAGTTGTCCTAAACCAATTTAAGCTGAGAAGTATCTTTTGCTTATATTGACAGATTACTGAGGAACAGCTTTTGCACTTTGACTAAATGCCTTTTATGATGACCACCTAGTTCTTCTGTTCCATATACAAGTTTTGTTAGCCGAAATAGCCCCTCTTTATTTAAACTGGGGAAGTACTGTAGTAGGAATTATTATTGGAACTTCTGGATGCTGGAAGTTAAATGTAGAGGACTTTTCTGTGGTAATGACTTGCAGTATTTAAGTTTTTAGCTAGATGAAACTGCTGTTAAATTAAGGAAAGATCCCCCTATGTGAAGATGTGAAATCATCTCCTGTGTTTCTAACATGTTAATTATACTTCAATTTAAACTGGAGTTGCATAAAGTCTTAACCATAAGGAAAATATGATACCACTTACTACTACCATGGTGTATCTGCTGACCACTCAGGTTTGCTTTCTCTGGTTTTTGAGGCCTAGTTAAATCTATACCACTTTTTAAATAAAAATGATGCTAAATGATGCATGTGTACTCCTTGTATGTAAGGACTTGGCAATGTATGTGGGGTTTTTAATCCTTACTGCTTTGTCTTCCGGCTCTGTGTATTAGCTTAGCCCTCAGTAAGTATTTTACTGGCCAGAGATAATCTTATGTTTAGAAATTCCAGCAGGGCTGCATAAGGGATCACTAAAGAAGCAAATGGAGAGAGACACTTCCTAGAGTTTTATTGCCAGTTAGGGTCCTCTAATGTGGGTAGGGTAAAGTGGCATTTGTGGGTTCTCTAAGGGGTGTGTTTGAACACTGGGTGATTAACTTTTGTATGTCTGTCTATTTTTGGATTTTGGTGCATATTTCAGGCACTCCATTCACTGGAAATAATTCTTAGTTCTTTAATTATACTAAAACTTTCCTGTGTACTTTAGATTGCTCTTTAAAATATGCAATATTTGAATTTGTTCTGTTTCAATTAACAGTGCTAGCTGTCGTAGACCAATCAAAGGAGCTGCTAGCCGGCCCATAGAGCACAGTGACTTCAGAATGGATGAAAGTTTCTCTAAGTATGTTCAGAAATACAGCACCTCGACTGACACCAAGTCAGAGAAACCACCAACAAAAAAAGAACGCTCCGTTCCCCTGTGGATAAAAGTTCTTCTCTTTGTTGTTGTTTCAGTCTTCCTGTTCTTGGTTTATCAGTCAATGGAAACTAATCAAGGAAATCCTTTCTCTAGATACCTGAAAACTGCCCATCAGGGCAGTGCCAATTGAGTATCTTTCCAAAAGGCACACCCGATTTGATCTCCTATTTTTAATTGTAGAGAACTCTTCTGCCCTCTCATCGGCTCAAGGACTTCTTACAAATAATGTGATTGGAACTTGATAAATTGGATAAATGAAGAAAGCTAATATTAAATGGACATCGGTAACTTTCTGGACTTTGGACTAGTAGGAGATCACTGCCATAGGAGTTACATTTTTTTAAATCTTTGAACTTTTTGTAGGCTTTATTTTTTTAATGTGGACATCCTTTAAATTCACTTTTGAGAAAAATGTATATTTGTTTTTGCAAGAACTTGAAAGCTGAGAAGGGCAAAAATGTAGTAAAATGTGAAGCTGTGTTTTTAAAGCTTTTCCTTTGTACAGAAAAGAAGTTGTACTTCTATCTCTAGATTACAGTGGAGGAGAATTTGAACATGGGATAAAGGGAAATGCATTCCTGTATGCATTTTTTCAGTAACAATTTGAATTTGATCTCTTAGGATGTAGAGAGAGTACAACAACAACCTTTTCTGTAGATTACTGTAACTTTTTAGTAAATGTAACTGTAAACTGTTTGCATTTCTGTAAAAGTCTTGGTATCATATTAGTAACTCCGTTTAAGTGTAACTTCATTTAAATGTATCCCTTCATTTTAGTGCTTACAGTGTTGTAGGAACTGAATACAAATCTAATTGGCAAGAGATGTCTTAGAGGAACTTATTTATTAGTAATGTGTGGAAAATAAAAATTGCATCAATATAGTTTGCTACTAAAATACTTTCTTTGGGTCAAGGTTATCTGAAGTAGTCTAAATTCCAACTTTAGCAGTGGTCTTTTTTTCTTTTTTAAAAAAGCGAGGTCTTTCCAGCACAGCTTTATGTGATTATCTTTGAATATTCATGTAGAGAAATATTCTCAAAGTGTGAAAATTCCATATGAAGTTTTATTCTTGTATGAAGAGGGCATTGCTGCATTTTCTGCTACAATTTCATCTTCTAAGGTGAGATTTACTACTTTCATGCAGTTGACTATTTTTCTCAGTGGAAGCATGCTGAAACACTCTCTGTTGTGTAACTTGGTTGAGCAGGCAGCTGACTTCACTACTACCAATGAAGAGTGATAAGCAACAATTTTTTTAAAGTGAATGTATACATTTTTTGTGTGCTTAAATCTGCAGCATACAGATGTTCAGTCTTACTGCTTGGTACAAAATTGCAATAAATCATACTACTTATTCTTAAAGTGCTACTTAAAAAAAGCTGAGAACATTAGTTAGTCAGTATCTTTTTACTCTAGGTACAGTTATTGTGTAGACTATAGCTATGGGGAAGCTTTACATTCTGTGAACTTTAGGACAAACATGGTAATTTGTAGCAAAGCAATAGTTTGGGGGTTTTTTTCCTGTTTCTTTTTTTTTCTTCTAAACTGCTTTTTTGAGTAATCCAAATAGCTAAACTTGTGTCCATCCTATAGAAAAATGTAACATCAGACATTCACTTTTGGTGTCAAAAATGCAGAAAAATAAAAATGATTTTAATGTGTGTGAATTTTCCTTATCAAAATAAATGAATTGCTGAAAGGCAGCAAAAGCAAAACAACTGATGTATCAGTGGTGTCATTTTATGCTGCTACAGTCTTCAATAGTAAAAAAAAAAAAATTAAAAATCTTATAGTAAGATCAGTTCCTGCCACTCGTCAGGAAGACTGTTCCTCATACTTGCACTAAGAGGGTTTTGTACCGTAATCCTTTAGCCTGTCTTAGGCCTTTAAGTTGGATGGGGGGAGAAGCTAGCCTTTATTTGCTTTTCAATGCTTAAGGATCTTCCTTTTCACTTGAAATTACTTCTCACACTACTTTGCTGCATGTTTTAACATGAAATACGTCTTTCTTTTCTAGTTATGTGAAATACTTTCAGTTGACCTCCTTCAGGGATACTACTAGCATCATTTAAAAAAACCAAAACCACACAAAACAAACCACAAACTGAACTGCGATGCAACTAATTTCATCATTCTTTCATTTTTTCACTGTTTTGGAGAATCCTCTCAGCTTCAGTGTTACTTCACAGATGGTAAGGAGTTTTCTACGTAAGTCATTAAAATAACCTACATGAAGTTCAGTTGCAGTTGGAAGGCAGTGCATCTTCAAGAAATGAATGGGCTTTTAATACTTGAGGCATTTAATGATGTTGAGATAGCTCTGAGACGAGTATCTTTCTCTTCCTCCCTCCCCTGGCCCCACATACGGCTTTTTCAGCATTCCTAGGGCTATCCATCTTATTCTAAGAGTAGCACATGTAGTATTAGCTGTTGACTGGTAGTTGTATTTACTTAAAGCCTTCTAAATACTGCTGTGTAAGTTATGCTGAAGTGTACAAGAATACTGTAGTCTTTGAATCAAAGTGCTGAAGCAATAGGAGCTGGTGTTGCCTTTCCCCCGCCCATCACTTTTGTTCTATTAGTTCATCTTGTCTTCTAGACAGAGGCAGGTTAAACTTTCAGAACCAATCACAAAATGGAGCAATTTTATGGACTAGTGTCCAAAATCCAGTTGCAAAAATGAGTTGTCTGATATAGTAGGTATTAAATGTTTAAGTCCCTTTTAGGGCAAGGGTTACAAAAAAGCCTGGAAAGGCCAGTGGAAGTTAGTGAGTGTTGTTTTGGGTTGGTGGGGTTTGTTCTCATGATTGGTTATACTGCTCAGAATGCTGTGCTGAAAACATGGCAGGTCTTGATTTACCTGTCTGAATTAGAGCCAGCACAAAGCTTGTATTTTTCCCTTTAAATTGTATGGTAATCTTTTAACATGTATGTGATCTCAGGAGCCTAGTATTAGGCTGCAAATCACTAGAGGATTTCACTTGCAGTTTTGAGACTTAATTTTATGGCATGTAATTCATGGTGAGACTACGCGAGTTTCAGTAGTATGTGAGACAAAAAACTCTCAAGGATCTTGAATTTAAAGTCTGCGTATTTTAGAATCTTGATTTCTATTTACATTGAAAACAATGTGAAGGAAGTTTTTCTTCTCCAAGTTTACTTGCTAACAGCATGCTTAGTACTGCCCTACAGAATGATTTTGGATCCCTCCTGGTCTTTGGTCTGTGTGTTTTGGTTTGTTTGTTTCTTGTGGCACAATTTACATCACTCTTCATTGTATCAAGATTTCCTGCTAATTACCCTCTCAGATGGTTTTATAGACAAAATACCTTTTTTTTAAAACTGTTAACTGGTTTGTATAGAGTTAAAGCAGAAAAGCTGAGTACAAAAGTAATACCTTTAAATAATAGAGCTCTGGAAGGAGACTGTACAGCAAGAAAAAAAATAAACAGAATTGCGAGTGAAGCTTTTAAAGTTGTGTGGCATGTCTTGTGCATGGTATATTTGGCTTGCTTTGATATGGGTGAAATAGTTACATACTGGCCTGAAATGCTTAAAAAATAAAACTTCATCTGGCTGACTGGAATAGATACAGGGGTGGGTTGTGATGTATAACTTTTGCGTTTACAAACACATGTTTCAGCATATAACCTTTGTTGTCTGTTAATATGTCTTTTATGGTGCCTTTGGTAACTCTCCTTATCTTTGTCTAAAGTTGTCCTGAGACCTTTGCTTTTCTTTCTCCTGAGGGAGTGTACCAGACTGGTTTGCATCAGTGCCACAGCAAGATACAGCAGATGTATGGTGTATGCATGTGTTCATACAGCTCAGGGTCTACAAGTTAATTCAACTGGTAAAGGAGTCCTAAGGTGGCATAGACAACTATAAGTACTATTGATACAAAAAGAGAAAAATCCCACAAGTTTTCTGTCCCACCTCACTTTGCAGTTCTTCGTTAGCATTGTTAGTCTGTGGTTAAAAAATGATAACCATGTTGCCTTAATTGTTATTTAGGAGAAAAAAAAGTTACATTTTATGGAGGAAAAATATGTAATATCCATAGAGAATTCAGGTTTTAAAAAAAATGATTAGATGAGGACACTCATGGCAGCTATTACTAAGAATAGGAGAGGTTTCACTACTTCCTGCATTCAGAGGATGTGAACTGTTGCCGTTCAACCTAGCAAGCTTGGATAGTGGTGAAGGAGGTGCTGCAGTGTTAAGGGCTTCTCCCTTAGGCTTTGAAACCTGATCTGTTACTGACTCTGTCTAGCAGTTCTGGTGTTGAAACCAGGAAAGTGCATGTAAAATACATGCTCACAACAGGAATGGATGTTGCTGTGCTAACCTGGTTTCAAAAGGTACAGATGGCGAATTCGCTGTCTCATTGTATGTTTTTGAAAACAATGTCACCTGGGGTACAAGCTCATAAGAGCTTTGTTTTTGTTTGCAGACTTCACCAAAATGTTAGAACTGTGAAAAGTTATTGAGAAGCAGGAAATGGCCTACAATTTATTGACAGTGTGCTGTTTGGGGGTACAGCAGATGGAGGAGGTGTGTGGTGGGTGTTAATAACAGATGGATAGATGAAATTAAAAAAACTTGGGAGTTGTCAAACTGGCATTTTCCTAAACTGACAAAACTTGATAAGCTACTGATTAAAAAGATGGATTTAATTTACAATAGCTCCTTTTACTGTGAATCCAACAGAGGTGGGCACCAAAAGGTAACATCTTTCAAGTCTTCCATCTATTACTACCCTTGCTGTGTCAGAAATCAGATTAATCGAGATGGTTTGAATTACAGGCTATTGTTATTTTATTTTTTCACATCTGGGAAAGGTTGAAGATAGTTTTTGTGTAAAATTATATGCATTCAGCAGGAACATATCCCTATATTTTGATGTTAGACTGCTGTTTAATAGTTCTTGTTAATAGTACAGCTGTTAGAAATTACTTGGCAGCTAAAACAAACTGTTCACTGACTGTAACTCATAAGTGTCAGTACTAGTTGAGCACTTAGTCACCTGTGCATCCTTCAAAATTGGAAGGAGGAGAGGTTTTCTATATGTTAAAAATCAGAAAATTGTGCAAGAATTGCAATAATTTATATCCTGTTTCAGGATAAGAGCCCAAGTCTCAATCATGTTTAGAGGTTATTGATTGAAAATAAGTTTTAGTGTTTGGTTTTTAGATAAAACGTTGCTAACAACAATTGTTTAAATTGCAGGTGAATAGAGCAGAACAAGTAACGGCAAAATGAACAGTTCTGGCTTGTCTTCATTGCTGCTTCTGGCAGGGAAGTGAACAGCACTTGAGGTGCTCTGCTGGTTGCTAAATGAAAGTATTTAAAGAATGCAAGATTAATTTGACCTTTTCCTACCCGGCAGCTGGAGTGTAGTTTATTCAAGAGGGACTTAACCAACCTTGATTTCTGTGACAGTGCTATTAGGTGTGTGTCAGTTTTGCCTGTGCATGACAGTCTCCCTGGATCAACTTTGTTGTGAAACACAGTGAGTAGAGCCAAGGCCTAAAGGCTTTCCTTGGAAGTTCAATAGGAGCTGCTGAGCTGAGGGGGATTTCTTCAGTGTGGTGGTGCAGGTGTGCTGTTATCTGCATTATGACTTTCATCCAGAAATAGCTGGGATGTTTCAGCACATGCTTTGCTTTGCTGGCTTCTGCACCCGTGTTGTTACAGAGCTCTATAATGGAAGGTATGCCAGATGGTGAAAAAGTGAAGGTTTTGCCTCTTCAGTAACTGGAGAGCTGACCTGTGCTGCACCAGTTTTTTTTACTATGTAAATCAATAAAATGAGCAAAATTACCCTATACTGGAAAATGCATAATTTAGGGTAGGTGAGGCAAAGCGTGGGTTCTGTAGTAAGTAACATTCTGCTTTTAACAAACCAGTAACAAGCAGTTTTGTAAGCAGGTGCAGCTGTTGTAGTATAGGCTGTGTCGACATGCCCTGCAAGCTTTTCCCTCAGGGTGTTTGGGGGCCGATCTGACTGTGCTTGGTCTCACAGTGCGCTGTGGCCAGAGCCTGCTGAGAGGGGAGCATTTTGTTATGGGAGTCGCATCCTGTGGCTTCAGCAGGCTGTGACTAGAAAGCATTACTAGTTGTGATTTGCAAACCTGCAGTCTGGGGTGATACTGAGGACTTCTTTAATCCTAAAAGCGCATGTAATGCTAGGGGTTAATGGTGATAGTACCAGGCTGAACTGTAGGACTTCATTATCTTCAAGGTCTCTTCCAACCTTGGTGATTGACTGATTCGATGCAAAGTTGTGCCCAGCACGGGTCAAGGCCGTCCTGCTGGTGCCAGCGCTCTGGAGTGTCCCTGCTTTGACATTGCCTGGGCCGCGGCTGCGGGAAGGCGCGGGGGGTGTGGTTGGAACCTCCCAGAGCCGGGCGGCGACAGGGAGGGATCAGAAGTTGAGGCGCGCGGTTTAGCGCCTCAGGGGTGCGCTCCTACCCTCGTGACTATCCGAGAAGGAGCCTGTCCCAGCCAGCGGGGCCTGGGCCACCATTCCCTGGCCCCTGGGCCCCCATTCCCGGGTGGTCCAGCAGCCCGCACCCGATCCCCGGCCCCACCTGGGGCGCACGGGGCAGGCGCGGGGCGGGAGGGCGCGGGCCGCGGCTGCGCGTGCGCGGCCGTTGCGGCGCCTCCGCCAATTGCGGCGCGGGTGGTTGGGGGGCCCCGCCCCCGGCGGCG
>VWZD01007295.1:247-15518 GCA_013396695.1 Sakesphorus luctuosus | reverse complement strand
CGGGGCGACGCCCCGGGGGCGGCGGGGACCGCGCTGCCCCCTCCGGCGCGGCCGTGCCCGCAGGGGCGGCGCAGGGCCGGTCAGCGACCGCGAGGGGCCGGCGCTGGGCCTGCACGCCCGCTTGGAGGACGAGGAAGGGCACGGGCGGGGGAGGCTCTGGCACGCGCTTCCGCTCCCTGCCGGGTGTGCCGAGAGGCAGCAGGGATCCCGCATTACCGGGGAAGGACGTGGGAAGCTTCTAGTGCGGAGTAATCACAGAGACCCCCGCGGAGCCTGTCCTGGGGAGCAGAGTGCTGTCTCTGACTGCAGGGCCTACAGCCTCTGTCCCTGAGGGTATAAGCCCGTAGTTTTTTCATCTCTGGGGAAGAGCAGCTTGCGAATTTGTAGATTCAAAAGCCCATCTCTCCCCTCCTTTTTTTCCTCTTATTTTTTCCTCTTATTTTTTCTCCAGTTTATTCACAGCTGAACATCCAGACACATTAGGGGTGCCTGCAAATGTTCTTTTTTTTTTTTAGTTCCTTTGTTTTCTTTTTCTTTCTCCTTAGCATTTGCGGGGCATACACCAGATAACTGCTGTTTAAGATACAGTAATGCATTTTAGATTCAGCTGCTTCCTGCACGTTTCCCAATCCCATTTGTGACTTCTAAAGGTCAGACCTTGACGATACTTCTAGTATCACCGAATAGGTAAGGCTTCAAGAGTCCACAGTGGATCATCTGGTCCAACCTCCATAAGATTGTGTATAGATAGTTCTTGAATATCTCTCACAAAGGAGGCTCTATAACCTCTGGGCAACCTGTTCCAGCGCTCAGTCACCCACACATTAAACGAGTTCTTCTCATAATCAGGTGGAAAGTCCTGTGCATCACTGTCTGCCCATTGCCTTTTGTACTATTGCTTGGCATCACTGAGAAGAGCCTGGCAGCATCCTCTTGACAGCCTTCCTTGATATACCTAGCGAGTCAGTTTAGATTGATCAGATCCCCACTCAGTCATTTCTTTTTGGTGCTGAACAGGCCCAACTCAGCCTTTCACTGTAAGAGAAATGCTCTCGTCTGTTAATCATCTTTGATGCCTGTCCACTGCTGGAACTACTCCAGAAGCTCCATGTCTCTGGTTCAGAGGAACCCATAACTGGACGCAGCACTTCGGATGCAGCCTCAGTAGGACTGGGTAGAGGGGCAGGATTGCCTCCCTCGACCTGCTGGCAGTGCTCTTCCTGATGCAGCCCATTGACCTTCTTTGACCACAAGGGCACACTGCTGGTCATGGACAGCTCGTTATCCACCAGGACCCCCAAGGTTCTTCTCTGCAGAGCTGCTTTCCAGCAGGTCAGCCCCCAGCCTCTACTAGTGCCTGGGTTATTCCTCCCCAGGTGCAGGACCCTCCATTTGCCTTAGTGGAACTTCAGACAGTTCTCTGCCCATCTCTAGAGCTGCACAGTAGTGGAGGTAGATAGTAAAATTCTTTTAAGCCATTAATAACTTGAAAGCACCTGTCTGCTTTTATTTTACTCAAAGAAATAAGTGCTTTTAGCACATTACCTCTTCTGAAGTACAGTGATTGAAGTATTTTAGAGCACTTGCAGGAACATTCATGTAATGTTTGAAAAACAACTCAGTGTTGGATACTATTTATTAAATTTTCAAGAAACTACTTCTGGCTTTAGTGGAGTAATCCTGTTGCCAGCTAACTAAAGCCCTAAATCACTCTTTGGTATGCTAAATATATTCAGCAGATGCACTTCTTTCTAAAAGCATTATGCTTAATCTTCATTCTGTTTGTAGGCAGTCTTGGTCAAAGGTGGCCAGCAGTTCTTAGTCTTCGTAGTCTATTCTGCTGAGTTCATTATTTCATGTACCAGTTGCCTCTCTGGCCTTTGTGTTGGGAGACTAACGTGTTGCAGAAGATATCTGAGCTTCCACAAGGTCACACAAAGTCAGTACAAACCACAAGACCTTTTGAGTTCAGCTCAGGGCATCAGCCAGAACGCTGCTCAGAGACAGAGTGTTCTATGATCAGCTCTTGGAATTTGTCCTTAACATGTCAGATCAGAAGCAGAGATAAGAAACAGTTATGATGTAGTTGTCTTAATAGTAGGCATATTTTTATGCTGTATGTATTTTAGTAGTAGCTTTGGCATGTTTGTCTTAAGTCAGTGCCTAGGCATGTTAGACTTACTTTCTTGCCCCCTATACTACATGTTCAGTTGGGTTTCTTCTCAAATAGTGGTTTTGGGGAGATTTAACTGTACTTCTGAAATAGAAAGTCCAAGATGTACTATACAGTTAAGAAGTGAGATACCTCTAAAGAGCTCAAGCCTAATGGATACTGCCTTACTTTTCTTAATTGCTGGTTTTGAATCTGAATAGCATTGGGAAACAGCACATACATAAAGTACGTCTTTTCCGTGGCTATTACAAAGGTCTGTCTCTGTCAGTTCAGGAGTGTGACTTCTAACTGAATTCCTGTGAAAAAGGGACAGTGAACAAACGTTTCTGAGATCTCGGCAGCGTGGTAACTAAGTTAATGCAGTGCTGTTGTGCTGCTGGCCAAAGAGAGCTGGACAGAGCTGCCCCGTACTGCAGACCTGGAGTCTGTTCTCTGATCACACCTGCACAGAAAGGGTGTCTGTGTGTGTTTAACCTGTCATTCTTGTAAACTGACTATTACTGCTGTCAGCAAATCTGCCATCATAGCCAGAATGTTTTGGAGGTATGTCTGAGACCCAGACCAGCATATTTACAGTCTTGAGGAGGATCTCACTTAGAGGTACTTTATTCTGGCTTTTAACTGATTTCTAACTTTAAGCTTAGGCTTAATATGCTGTCTGTGATTTGGTATTTGTTATTTTAGAGTAAAGAAAAAATGCTCTTTTATTGACCTAGTAACTTTTTAGAGTTAGGTGAGAAATGTGACTATAAAATGTTATATTTGTGGGAAGAAGTTCCCTTAAAATAGCGAAGTTGTGAGCTGTATAAGCCTGATAGTGTTACCTGCTGCTCTGTTGACACTGTTGAATGCAATTGTAAACTTGGGTTGATGTTCATGAAGCAATTTTTTTCAGAATCAAAAAGACAAGATTGAAGAAGCTCTGCTAAGATAGTTTTCCTGTCTTTTCATTTTCAGTAGTGTTTCTCTGGAGATAGTTCTCACTCAGCTGGTGTAACTGAAGTAACACCAGTGAATTTAATAGCAAAAAATTATGCCTTTCTACTCAAGAAAACATTTTCTACATAGTGTATTGTTTTCTCTGTGATTATTCAGTATATTAGTTTTGCTTTTACTTATGTATTTAAAATGTTAAGCACAGTTGCAGAATTGTGCTGCTACTTCATGTTTATTTTGTACTGTTAATTTTAAACTTGACTAAACAAGCTGTATATAAAGTTGAAATTTTGTATTTGAAAGAAAGTCTGTGTAAAGAATCTGAAAAATACCTGAAAATATATCTGCATAAAGAAAGTTCCAGTGCTGATCTCGTAGATCTTTATAGTCTCCACTTAAACACAGAAGTGACACTATCATAGAATATTTAACCAAAGAAGTTTTGTCTCCTGAATACTAGAGGGGAATTGCTGGACATTGCAACTTTGAGTCATAATTTTTACTAGCAACATCTGGGGTTAATTTATATGATTTATGTGTATTGTCAGCTAAAACTGCACTTTGTTCCATTGCTTGTTTAAAGGAACAAAATCAATTTAGAAGGCTTGCAATCAAATCTTGCCAGCCCAAAAGGTGTTAATTTAAAGCAAGGGAATTGTTTTTCTGTTTCAACAGTACATTTGAGTACTACAGCATGAGAGTTTATTTCAGTTTAATACTTCTGAGAAAGTAGCACTCTGTCAATTTTGTTTCTTTTCTGATCTTTGTTACCATTTGTGATTGATCATATATATATGTAATTTTTTCCAATTAACTAGAATACAGCTGTGCATATGGCTCAAACAGATTCTTTATGCTTTGTGGCCTTGGTGGGATTATTAGCTGTGGAACAACACATACGGCACTGGTTCCTCTAGACCTGGTTAAATGCAGAATGCAGGTTTGTTCTGCATGTCAGTATGTGATGGCATTGACAAAGCATGTTTAGTGTGGTATATTTAATCTACTAATGAATTGGTGGCTAAAGTATACCTTGGACATCATTGTCCAGCAGTGCATGGAGTTTATATAAAAGCATGGTGTGTCTTTATTTTTTGCTGCAGAATACAGTTGTGAATATGGCTCGCTCAAGTTTTATGCTCTCTGTGGCGTTGGTGGGGTCCTAAGTTGTGGCCTGACACACACTGGTGTTGTACCTCTGGATTTAGTAAAATGTCGTATGCAGGTTTGTATAAACTTCCACATTTCTTGACTTTTTTTTCTGTATAGCCAGCATATTAACAGTTTGCAGAAGGGATGCAATCTGTGGATGACAGGAAGCAAGTAAACTTGAATGCTGCTTTATCAAAGTACTGCTATGAGACTAGCAAAATACCACTTTGGAGAGAAGCAAAGGTATTTAGGATAAGAGGGATGAATTATTTGTGATTACACGTAAAGGCAGGTTTGACTGACTCTATTTGCTAAAAGGCACCCACCACAGTGTTAACCCTTTGCTGACGGGTTGGCTGTCAAGTGCTATTGCAGTGATTTGGGAGTAAGAAAATAGTATCCTTGGTGTTCTGCAGATGTGTGTTTTTTAGCCTGGAGTGACATGCATGGGTAATTTTATCCATTAATGCTGTGGATATCAGTGCATGGCTTATGGATTGGATATTTTCTAACAATGCCACTGTGGGTAGGGTGGGTAAAACTTGATTTGGTATCAGTAAGCCCATCGGTATTGGTGCCTGGTTTCCTTGAAGTGGTCCTTGATTGAACTGAAAGATGTCATCGTATTACGCTTTAGTTGTTGTACCCCCTTATGCATTAAAATCATCTGGTGAACAGCCATGGCTAAAAACATACAAATGGATTTACTTAGGGAAATCTGCAAGAATAAAGCAAATTAAAGCACACTTCTAAATTTCTGGAAATGTAATAGTTAGTGACTTCCCTGTAGCATAGGCTGATGCTGATTATAAAAATGGCAATTTTGTAATTATAAAACTCTTAAAATCAGGAAGGAACTGGGAATTAGTGAGACCTACTGGTCACACTAGGAGTGCTGCATGATGTTCTGTAGAATGTGTTCTTCTGGGTGACCTTTATTTAGCATTGTTTACCAGAGAAGCTTTTTCACATACTTGAGGGCACTTGAAATTCTGGTCTCAGACTGGTAATTCTGTAACACTTCAGTCATGCTCCTCTTGGGCCACCAGTCCTGAGTTCCCTATGTGGTAAGGGTGCTGCTATTTCCCGCTCCAGCATTTAGGAGGATATTTAGGAGGGGGGGTTCCATGTGAATTTCAGGTGTGATCTTGTGAAACCTGTCAGCATTTATCTCTTTACAGATCCAGTACAAAGCATGTTACTAATCCTTCCTAAGTTCTCCAGGAAGAAACGTGTTGCCTGCCCTCTCATGTCTTTTTAAGAAGAGGTCACCTTTGCCATGGTTTAACCGAAACCAGGACACCTGTTACATAGCTGATAACTGAGCCTGGTTCTGACTTGAACATAACCTCATTTTACAGTGTGCCTGATTAAATATCCAGTTTTCTGAAATAACGTCTCCTTTCAAAATTGACTCGTTTAGATGAACTAGTTCTTGAGTAAATTGCTGCCAGATTGCAAAACAAAATATCAGTTAATGCAGGTTGGAATGCATGTCCCATAGCTCTTTCTGAAAGCTTTTACTGGCTTCCAGTTTGATATCTTCCTTCTTGTCCTCTGAGGAACTGTTGGGTGATGTCAAATATTAAAAGTAAAAGTCTGATATGACTTAATTACTTTTTTAAGAATTTCTGTTAAATTATTTCCTTTCACATGAAACAAAACTATTAAATCAGCCTTTCTTAATTTGTGATAAGTTAATGAAATCTCAAAGTTTTGTGAGCACAATTTGTATGTAGTCTTTACTGTGAAGTCAAAGTACAAATACAGAATTTCTTGAGTACTCTGATCCACTTTGCTCCATCTGTCTTTGGCTGTGTTGGAGAAATCAAAGTAGCAGTGGACAAACAGCCTTTTCTGGTTAAGAATCAGGTGAATCATCAGGTTTGATTTGTAGGTATGATGTGTAGAGTAGGTGATACTGCTGGCAGGAGCTATCAAATTTTTAAAGGCTTTGATCTATACGTAATTGCACCGGCCTATCTCTGCCAGTGTTAGAATAGTGATTTCAATATATCTTTTAATTACAGTTGTATTGTTGATGTGGAGAATAATAACTGTAAAACAAAGTTCAGACAATTTGGTGATTTCCGAGTATAACAGTACTGGTTCTTAAAATAAGGGATGGTTTGAGACTAGCAAGTAACTATTAACTTACATGACTGTAACCTTGTGACAGAGAATTTTAAAAAGCCAGCTGTCTGAGGAGTTTAGGAATTTTAAATTTTGGATGGGGACATAGGAAGGAAATAGTAAGCTATATCAAGCATTCAACTGCCTATTCTGTTTAGGTTGATCCACAAAAATACAAGAGCATCTTCAATGGATTTTCAGTGACAATCAATGAAGACGGTGTTCGTGGCTTGGCTAAGGGATGGGCTCCAACCTTTATTGGATATTCCATGCAAGGGCTTTGTAAATTTGGTTTCTACGAAGTTTTCAAAATCCTCTATGGCAACATGCTGGGAGAGGTAAGCCTTAAATAGTTTTTGTAAGCCTGTATATCTGCAACATAATAGTAATATGGAATAATCAGAAAAGCATGGTTCATTAATAAAAATGTGTGTTCACATTCACTTCAGGAAAATGCCTATTTGTGGCGTACTTCGCTATATTTAGCTGCATCTGCCAGCGCAGAGTTTTTTGCTGACATTGCTCTGGCTCCAATGGAAGCTGCTAAAGTTCGTATTCAGACGCAGCCTGGATACGCGAACACCCTGCGGCAGGCACTACCCAAAATGTTCGCAGAAGAAGGCATCTGGGCGTAAGTGTCGGGTCTCATTTTTATTCAGAGTAATTATGTTGGGAATTTTTTCGTAACAAAGAACTGTTGCAACTAATTCTGGCTTTAGCTTATAATACTTCCTGGGTCTTTGTATTTCAAGATAACAATTTAACATACTTCAGGGAATCTGTGTTGAGCTGGCTGTTAATTCCACATGCTCCTTAGATCCATCTTTGTGAGTATCTTTGTTCTGAGTTCTGCTGGATAACTTCAGTTTCTAGCAGTTCCAGTCAGAGATACTCAGCAACTTTCTGGTTGTACAGTCAAAGATGCTTGAGTCATTGGCATGTGAGAGCAATATAACTGCATGTTAGCTTTCTGTTCTGATAGAATTGGCTGTAGATATACAGGTCATTTCTCACTATCAGGACGTGGCTGGTATGCAGACATTAGCCGTACTGCACTGGTAGTATTACATTACTGCAGGGCATTGTAATCTGAAACGTGACTTCAGAAACTGTTGTGCAGCCTGGGGATCAGGAAAATTCTAATTTGTGTTGCTGTTTTAAGGTAGTACTCAGGAACTAATACAACTTAAATTTCTATTCTCTAGGTACTGACAGCCTTACAGTAGTATCTAGAAGTATCTAGACATCTTGGTACCTCTAGATACTATTGTAAGGCTGTCGATATCTGCAAGTATCTAGAAGTTGTGTTCTTCATAGCAACAATAAGCTAATTTCAGGTCAGAAATACACCTTAAATACTGAAGAAAATGAAACTGAGTTTGTCTCTTCTCTGATTAAGTTTCTATAAAGGTGTTGCCCCACTATGGATGAGACAGATTCCATACACAATGATGAAATTTGCCTGCTTCGAACGTACTGTTGAAGCTCTCTACAAGTACGTTGTTCCCAAGCCACGAAGTGAATGTACAAAAGGAGAACAGCTGGTAGTCACATTTGTTGCAGGCTATATTGGTAAGGAATCTTTAAGTCCTACACTTCATTAATGGACTACTGCAACTCTAGAGACCTGACCCTTCTCAGAATATTAAATAGATGTCACTGGCATGGGTGAACTTACTTGCAACTTTAAAATGTGCAGGGGAAAAAACTATATTCGGTCTGTTAGTAAAAAATGGATCTGTAGTAGGACAGTACTCTTAATTGTTCCCATATATTACTAATGTTGATGTTCAGGTTTAGAAACTGCAGCTGATATAAGTGGAAAAACTTGCATCTTTGTAGTGTTGGGAAGGTTGAAAGGAGAGTAAAAGAAATTTGGATGGAAGGAGCCTTTTTGATATCCAGAGATTCAGAGGAATTACTGCAAAAGCAGAACTGAGGTATTTTCTATTCACATCATGTTATAGAATCATAGGACCATTTAGGTTGTAAAAGACCTTTGACAGCCTGTTCCAGGACTTGACAACCCTTTTAGTGAAGAATTCTTTTCCTAATATCCAATCTAAACATCCCCTGGTGCAACCTGAGGCCGTTTCCTCTTGTCTTGTTGCTTGTTAGTCGGGAGAAGAGGTCAGTGTACAACCCCCTTTCCAGTAGCTGTCGAGGGCTGTAAGGTTCCCTCCTGAGCCCCCTTCAGGCAAAGCAACCCCAGCTCCCTCAGCTGCTCTTCGTAAGACCTGTGCTCTAGATCTTTAAGAGCCCTTTTAGGATACCAGAACATAATGTGTCTGTAATCTATTAGCAGATGTGGTTTCAGTTGGTTGTACTTAGTGTACACAGCAATGGTACAGCTAAAAGGCCACAGAACTAATGTCAAATTACTCTTTCAGCTGGTGTGTTCTGTGCAATTGTTTCCCATCCTGCTGACTCCGTGGTGTCTGTGTTGAACAAAGAAAAGGGCAGCTCTGCTTCCCAGGTTCTTATGAGGCTTGGATTCAAAGGTACATCCTTACTTTCATGTATTTTGGATCAAGTGTTTGTGGTGTTTTGGGGTTGATTTCTGTATTTCCTGTCATTTTACGCTACTCATGCTTTATGTTTTGCTCTACAGGTGTATGGAAAGGTTTGTTTGCTCGTATCATCATGATTGGTACCCTGACTGCACTACAGTGGTTCATCTACGATTCTGTCAAGGTTTATTTCAGACTTCCTCGCCCACCTCCACCTGAAATGCCAGAATCTCTGAAGAAGAAGCTTGGTCTAACTGAATAGACAACTCATGGACTGACTGCTGGCTGTCCCAGTGATGAGTTTCATGAAACTTTTATATATTTGACTATGTAGAAAACAAACAATATGATGTCATTATTGGCTGTGCCCTTGTCTCACATGAGGGTTTAAATTCTACCACTGTCATTGCCTGAAATAAATGAGAAACAGAGTGCTTAGTGTCTGTTTACTACTGCATATATAAGCTTCATTTCATAGTAGCAAATATGTCAAATATTCTGCCTGCTTTCCTCCCCTCCAAAAACAGTTAAAAAAGAATTGCTTTGTTCCATATGTTAGGAATCAGGGAAGTGTTCCTTTTCCACTTGTAATAAAACTAGGCTTTCACTGTTTCCAGAGAAGTGCCAAAACCTGTCCTTGCAGAACTGCAGTCCTGTGCACTTTGAGTCTACTGATCATTTGCCTCTAATAAGCTGTTACTGTAGAACAGCTGAACTCCTGAAAGGCTGAGGTGAGACTGCAGTCAGATGGGGCATCCTGGTAGTAATACTGGTGTTCTCCATAGAGATAAAAAGAACCTTACATATCCTAGAGCTGTTTCTGCCCTGGGATGGTCATCCCAACTGACTTGTACTTACTTGATTGATTTCTGCTTCTCTTGGCTTTGAACCACACCAAAGAACTTGGTCCTTCTGGTTGTCCTGTGGCATTAAATGGTAGCTGCTACCTCTTTAACTAAAGAAAAGCTGAAGTTAATAAAGATTTTCAAATACATCTGACCACTAAAAGCTTACTTTCAGCTTTACAGTATGATAAAAATGGCTTGTCTTTCTAGAGTTTGAAAAACTTGCCAGCTTTTCCCTATATTTGCTGTGGCTGTAGTTTTTAATTTTTTTTCTGACTAGCTTAATGCTGACTTTTGGTTGAACCATGCACTTCTGCAGCACAAGGAGCCATACCAATTTGGGGTTTTTTTTGGACCCTATGTGAAGAAATCCAGGTTTCTGGGTATGTAAGAGGAGACACACAATGTTCTGTTAAGGTAATGAATTTGTTTTTTCTAGTCTTTTACTGAAGGATGATCATGCTGCCTTCTGCATTTCACTTGTTCAGTAACTCACAGTTGATACATCACTTCACCTCTGTACTACTTTGTTCACATAGTAGAGCTGGATCTGAAGTGTCCTCTGTGCAAAACTGTGGATATGCTGCCTTCCAGCATTTGAGCTGATAATACTGAACTTGGCACTCACATATGTTGTACTGCTCCTTCCTCTTTAGTTGGTTCCTAAGAACAATTAAAGGCAGGTGCCATTGGAATAGCACAAATACACAGACTGCTGCATCTTGCTGGAGTCTGATGTGCCTGCTATTGTTTCACATACCACTGAGCTTCTCATCCCATAGGAAAATCCTCCAACTTCCAAGATTTTGGATGGATACGCTGAACAAGAAAGCTGAGCCTTACTTTGAATTTCTGCCTTTCAGAATGTGGAGTAAAATTTGAAACTGTTCCATTTCCCTGTCACCATGACAGTAATAAAGGCGCTCTTAGAGTGGCTGGAATCTTAACTGCATTACACAGTGAACTCAAATACCCTAAGTCTAAACAAAACATTTGTGCAAGTACTTTGGTGTTCAATTAAAATTATTGAATGATAAAAGTATGTAAATCTTGTTTCCCCATTGTGAGTGGGAAGCTTTGAAATTATTTAATGAGTCATTAAATGCTTCTAAGAGGTTCCTTGGAGAAGAGCCTTTACCACGATTTGATCTTGTATCAAGACAGATGTTAAATTTGATTTTGAAGTTAACTTGAGTGTGTGGTTCAGCTTCTTAGAAAAAAAGGTATCGCTTTTGTGTTCTGAATGTTTCTTTAAAGGCATGTTTTAACTCAGTAGATTTTTCTCTTGTTTTGTAAAACATCTCAAGTTCCTTCTAATCCTGGAGAAGGTGAGGCACTTCAGTCAACTTTTAAGGCAGACAGAAGAATGAGGCAAGCTTGGCTCAAGCGGTGAGGTAGCCTGATTGTCAAGCAATCCAATAATGAGCTAAATTTCAGAAGACTGCTACTTGTCATTCTATGTGTTGAGCTAAATCGCACAATTTTTCCCTAGAATTGGGTTAAGGTTGCAGAGTTGTTATGCACAGTAATAAATGAATCTTAATTCCATTTTCTCATTGCTCAAGAGTAGACCTGAAACTGCCCTTTTAAAGATGCTCAGATTTTTCAAGGTAGATCTGACACTGCCAACAGTTTCTCTTCTGTAACTGAGAAAGGGAAATATACTTAGTGCTCATTGCAGTGTTGTGTTTCAGTGGAAAACTCAAGAGCGGGAGAGAATTGCCTTGCAGCTGCTGGCTTCATTGACATTCAGCCACAGGCTTGTTCAGTTTGGAAAGGGTTGGACATATAAAATCTTGCTTGAAGGGTCACCTGCTGATGTTTTAAATAAGCATCAGTGGGGAAAATGTAGTGTTAAAATGCATTTAAAAGGTCAATTTGGTCATTGATAATAACTGCTTTGTGCATAATGCCTCATACATTTTCCCAAGGCTGGGAAGCTGGGGCATGGGAGCAGTGGTGCTTTTGATGGACTTGGTCTTGCATTGGCTGGAAAGTTCTGTATTGAAAAGAAGCACTCCACTTTGAACTTGGCTAACCCCAGACCCATCACTCAACCCCAAAGTGCTTTGTAAAACATGGATTATATATATGCTGCTTGTGTATATTTTATGAAGGAGACATCTTTTTTTTTTGCTGGTTTTGGAGCTGAGATGAGCTTTCTGGTTTAAAGCATACTGTTACATAAATTTGAAATAACTCCATTCGCAGAATGTTTGTATCAGGTTGTACTACAGATCAAATGTGCTGATACTTGCTGAAATGTTGTTGCATATCATTTTAAAATGGGCTGTAATAATACAAGTAGTTGTAATTAATTTACATTTCTACATAGAAATTATATAGTTCACAGTGAAAACAATAAATATCCTGCTTTTTTTACAGCAAATATGAGTACCTTGGGAAGATGAGCTTAATAGCTACATGGCTTTGTTACAGAATACGATTTTTGTAACTGACTGATGGGGAGAAAGATGTTGCTAGCAGGAAATTCTTGGCTGAGCAGGTGTTCTGGTGTTTAAAAGTAGATTTTAATGTTTTGGGATTATTTTGCTGATGTAATTTTTCATCATTGATCATTTAACACTGTTGCTGGCTTTTGGGTTGTTTTTTCCTTGAAAGTTGCAGACAAGGGTATTAGTTGGCCAGTTTTGTACCTACAAACTAAATTAAAAGCAAAGATGTCCTGAGTGTCACTACAAGATGGGCTCCATATGATATCTAAGTACTATAACTGTAATTTTCATTATTATCTGAATCTCTCCATCATTGGGTAAAATTGCAGAGACTATCACTGAATGACCCTAGAAATGAACTAAGTAAGGGGCTGTAGTTTTCCTGAGCTAGTAACTTCCCACCACTGAGAGTACTAAAACCAGCAGGTGAGGTTAGCAGTCTGCTTCAGATTTTTGAAAAATGCCTCACTCTCTGCCTTGCCATTTTTACTGTAGAGAGAGCTTTGTCTTTGTCCATAGAGCAGTGTAATTACAAAGCTGCTCTTTATTTTTTTTAGTACAATGGAGGTGTATGCTTGAAGGGCAAATGGAGATTGGTAATATCTGTGCAGATTATGGGACAATTACTGATTTCTTGCCCAACTTGCAAGGACAGTAAGGGTTGGTGTGTCAACTTTAGGTCGAGACTTTTTAAAAACATTTCTTTCAAGTAAACTTTACCACTGTGACTTGTTTCTCTTGCTTGTAGCAAGAAAGGTTTCTGAAAGGGTTATAATGCTTTAGACCTGCACTTCCTGGGAAGGAAGGGTGGGTGGTCTGCATCTATCTAAAGGGAAAGGCAAATAAATGGTCCTGTAACAGTTTTTGCATGCTGAACTTAGCATAGAGACCATGCACAGGGCTGTATACTCTGATTTTCATTGGTAGGTGTGTTCTAGAATTTGGAGGTTATTCATTTGGAGGTTGCAAGTGAAATCCACAGTTGTTTATCCTGGCTTATTTTCTGGTTACTGCTACAAGGAGAGAGTGCACCTTTCATGCAGACAGACCTCTGTTATGTCAAGACTGCTCCAATTAACTGTGCAGCTGGAGCATGTTTTCCGCATCACTTGTGTAGGTAGCGCTCTGCTGGTTGTCTGGTTCTGCCTCTCCAGGTTTTTACTGGCTACTGAACACAAGCGATGCATTCATAACATTGAAAACAAAATAAATAAAATTACTGTAGCCCATGATGCTGTTAATTCTTTAGTAACTGCATCGTACAGGCCACAGTGAAAGATGTGCAGGGTGCATTTCTCACTCCACTGTATCTGTGTCCCTTTGGTAACCTTGTCTATTGTGCCAAGTGCTCTCCTTGATGCAACTAACATAAGCTTGCACACTACAAAAGCCAAATAAGATACATTTATTATGTAACCCTCAAACTCCTAATGTGCATGTGCAAATATATTTTTTTCAGGTATGATACATGCTTTAGTATGGCTCAACCTTCTGTCCTTTTTATCTCTTCTTCAAATGCCATTGGTTATTTTCAGGAGCTCACTCAGAGTTGCGTGAAAGAGCAAAGGGACAGGGGTTGGTAAAGAGTATCTGTGGATGCTTGCTAGGCAAACTTGTATTTTGACAGGTTTATTCCTGCAGTCTGTCAGGTGGACTGAAAAGAGGTAAAAAAAATTTGTGAGGTAGCAATTGGACCTCTACAAAAAAGGAAAAGTTTAAACCAAGTATTTGAGGGTGACTGAGGGAAACAATGCAAAGGTGGTTTGGAAGATCAGCAACATGAAGCAGACCGAAAGATGGAATGCCGAATGAGGATACGAGGAGTGAGGGAGAGGAATTTGCTCTATTTTCCATACCATTAAGAGTCCAGCAGCTGCGAGATGTTCAGGTATGACCAACTAAGCAATTGAGCCTTACTCTCTACTTACACTTCTTGATATAGTTTCATTTACAGGGATTTTCTGAGTTGCTGTATAGCTACTAATTGGTTTTTATAGTAATTTCTATTCCTATTTAATGCACTTCCCTCCCTCCCCCCACCCTTCCTCTGCTAAACCCATTCCCACTATCTTGTTACTTCAGACTACTGCCTTTCCAAACGTCTCAGATCTCTAGTTCTTCAGCACAGAAATACTGCCAGTGGTTCATATCAGTCTAGCCTTTTGGGACATAAGCAGCTTCTCTTTGCTAATTCTGCTGCTCACTATAGTATTTTACAAACTAAGAAATAATGAATAATAACGTTGGGATTCCTGAACAGACACCATGACACTGGGATAAAGCCATCAGCAGGTTTAGTAGGTTTTCAGAGCATTGTCCCTTATGGGGAGTTCTGTGTTTAAAGACACAACAGTGCTGCACAGTAATTATGATTTACAATTATAAAGCCTTACACAAAACCTTACACAAATTATCTAATTGTGTGACAAACTTTTTGCCAGGCAGCTGCTGTATTTCTAGGCATTGCTGGCTGAACTGCATTTACCTCATTAAATATTATTAAAAAAGAAACTGCTTTAGTCTACAGAAATCATAGAGTGAACATATTGAGACAAATTGCTATTCCTGCTTGTCCAACTCTTGTTTAGCTGGAAACCACAATTTTATTCCCTCCTTTGGAGCAGGAAAGGAAAACTGAAGAACTGCCAGTTTTCAGTCCTGCTTTCTTCCTGAAAGCAAACTCTAAAGCTAAGAACATCATTTTATGTTTTAACACTGCTTTATTTTACAAAACAAGCACTTTATTAAATGTAACATCTGTCATTCTTCAGAAAGACAAATACATGCAGAGATACATGGGTTTTGTTCACATTATAACTTCTCCCTTGAAATCAGTATGACTTTCTCCTGTCCTTTTCAAAGGAATAGGACAAACCTCAAGTTTTGCTGTGCTTCTAAATGAAGCCTTTAAATATTGTCTATCTTCTTAGTACTACGTGTGATGGAATGAACACTCCTCAAACACTATTCTTTAGGCAGTGGCCTTTCAATGATCAATTCATGTCTGAAATCTTGGTTATTTCAGCTTTCACATCCTTGATCTCAGTTTGAACTCCAGTTAGATTT
>VWZD01007293.1:514129-604972 GCA_013396695.1 Sakesphorus luctuosus | reverse complement strand
TGATTCAGGTTTTAAGGAAAGGGTTGTGTGTTAGTTCCTAGCAAGGTTTGTAAGCTGGCTTTGGAAATCATCACCATGGCTGATATCAGGAAGGGTCCTTGGTAGTATGATCACTACTGCTAGTTTCTCACTAGAAGGTATTTTTAACAAAACTGATTTATGAGGAAATACTACTCATGTTTTGAAATATTTTGCAAGAGGAAGCAGCCATTTGACAGGGATGGAGACAGCGAGGTTTAATGGGAACAGATGCAAAACTCAGGGCATTGAGAAGAGCTTGTGCCAGCTGGTTCTCCTCTATGCCCTCACAGGAGGAAGAGCAGGCAAGAAGTGACACCTTGCTTAAACTGCCAATATTTATTCAGCATCTCACACAGCTTCTGTGAAAGCAGGTCTAGGTTGGAGATAAAATAGGGCCTTAAAGCTTAATGGACTCTCACAAGAACTGATTGTTACCTGTGCATGATGATATGGACAATATGTGTCCATCCATCAGAACATCCTTGTTCTCCCATGCACACTCAGTGCCAGCAGAGTGGTTTTGATTTCACACTGCAGCAGAACATGCCTGCAAAGGGGAAAAAAGGAGCAGACATGATGGCCTTCTCTTCTGTTTGCACCGGCTATGCCTTTTCTCACCCATAAAACCTTCCACTGAAATACCATAGAGATACAGTGCCCTCCCCACAGATGCACAGATTAGCTGCTCTGCCCTGCCTCATGTATTGCACAAGATGGATTTAGGATTCCTAGGGGTGAAATTACAGAAATTTAGCTCAAAGTAACTGGAACCAGGAGAGCTGAGAGAGATTCTAGCCTGGAGTGAGGATGTGATGATCTTGCTGCATGGCTAAAATGGAGTTCACCTTCTCCAATTGCTTTAAGTGACTCAGTAAAGCGTGAATGAAAACAAAACCCACCAAAGTAAACAAAAATCCTCTCAGAGCAACTTCTATTAATTCAGCAGGACTTTCTGTGGAACACTGAAAATTTGAGGAGCGTATTAAACTGTGGCTCTGTTGGCATTAGCATTAAAGCAATAAACTGAAGACAGCTGCTGGCTGTGCAGCTTGTGCACCAAACTCAGCAACTGCTTTGCCTCGGCTTGTTTCCTTAAAGGAACAAATTAGAATTAAAGGTAAGGCAGTATTTTTAAAATATAATGAACACTTTTGATTAAGGCTTCAGCTTTGCACTGTGCAGTAACAATCGAAGTTGAAGATTTCCAATCCATATTTTAAAAAGCTGAAGATGAAAAAGAAAAAAGCAAGTGGACAATACTCTCAGGCACATGGGTCCTGTGCAGGGTCAGGAGTTGGATCTGATGATCCTACTGGGTCCCTCCAACTCAGCATATTCTATGAAGTCACTCTGACAGCAGATGCACTTGGCTTTTAATTGAATGTGTTTCAGTAGGTGCCCTGAGGCAGGAAGCGTTTCCTGGCTCTGCTGTGGGTCGAGGAGCCCCGCAGCTGAGGGGCACCAGCAACGGTGTATCATTTGGTTGATGCTGATAATAAATGGCAATTTTCCCCAAGTAAATAGCAAAATATGGAGCATGTGGTCAAACCCCAGGCTGGGCTAGCTTTGTAGAAAGGCCTAATCAAGGAACTGTAAATGGGAAGACATTGATAAAAGTGCAGATTGCTGATTTGAAAACAGAAAAAGGGTCAGTTGTAAATTCTTTGGGCCAGACTCAAAGTACTGATGTGAAATGAAACATTTGGGTTTCCATGAACAGAATAGGGAACAAAAGACCCAAACCTAGTATCTGGATTTGTGGCATAACTTCGTTTCCTCCCTTTTCAGAAGAAAAATCCAAATACATACTGACATGGATTTATAAATGGAAATAATTTTCCTCACCTTCACTTCCCTCAGCTTTGCACTGACCAGAGACACTGAGGAACCCACCTCTGGCACATCAGCATGTTGTGTGGCACTGAGAAAGTGTTTCATGGGTAGTTTAGGTCCTGCATGGATTCTGCAGAAAGCTCCAGACTGGATCTTCAGTGTGCCCCATTTTCCCCAGAACCTGATTTGCATTGGGGCAGTGGCAGGCGAGTGTGCCAGCTTAGCAGCTGTGAGCAGCTGGGGCTGTCAAGGATGACGATGATGTGCTGCTGCCCAGCAAGGGGTCTGTGAGCATCCCGGCAAAGGAAAATGCTGGAGAAGCAGATGAAAGGCAAACTGAAAGGGAATCAAAGTGGAAATAACAGAGTCAGTGAAGCTCCCTACCGCTACTTGGAAATCAAGTCAAAGATGAAATTGTCTGCTGCAGAGAAGAAACAGACTCACTTTTCCAACCCCACTCTCCCACGGGTACAAGGTGCTTATTAACAGCAGACCTCAACCCCCACCTTCCAATGTGGATGCCCTCCTCTTGCCCCATCCTTCCCCCTTCTCCCTCTCTCCCTCTTCCAAGCAAATCCCACATGCCTGTGCTGGGTTAGATGCTGGCTCCATCGTTTCTGGCTCAGCTGGTGCAGAGTGTGTGGGTGTAGGGTGCAAAGAGGTGTAATGACAGTTCATGTCAGGTATTGATGGATGTGGTGTGACACAGACTACCATCCCACAGATGTTCCCATCCACAGATTCCCACCACGGCTGGGTTTTTCCAGCCTTCCCACGTGTAGCCCCCCAGACTGTGAGACTTCGGTCCTCTGTTCTCTTCTCCCTTTTGGACCAGCAATGGGATCCCTTGAGTGCTACAGGGGAGCAGTCACCCACTTTCCACCAAGATGCTGCTGCAAAGGAGGGCTTAGGACTCAGAAGGAAATGAAGAAGAGATTTCCCAAAGGAAAAGCTGACATTTCCCCCAGCTGCATGCTGCTTGGTGCTACTGTGACAGGGACTGCAGTTTCAGTTAAAGTTAATGACTTTCATTATTTCAGTCTTCAGCTAGAATTTAATGTTGTCCAAATGAACAGCCTCCACAGCACTCTCCTCTACCTTCTGCTGCATCTTACTCACCTAAGCAAAGGGGAGGAGAAGGAGGCATTCCTGGAATGATGCTAAACAGAGATTACAGAGTTAACTTTACTTCATTCAGTGAAACCAAATTGGATTTGCCAAGCTAACAACCTCTCTCCTGCCTTCCCTTGCTGGTAAAAATCTAACTGAATACTCTTTCTCCCATGCAGCTTTTTTTCCCTTACAATTCCACTTACTGGAAAAGCAGAAAAAACAGTCTCTGAAGGACTTGGGCTGGGGTTAGCCAGCAGAAATTATTGCAAATTGCCAAAGCAACATCAGCTCAGTGGCATAAGAGTAAAGACCTCAACACAGGGCTGGGAGGGACCATGGCAGCATATCTGCTTTTCCATGTGGGGTTTTCAAACATGGGCACTTGAAACCTGCATCTAATAAATCCTTAGATGAGCTGATGTAGATGTGTCCAAGGCAGAGTAGCTTTCTAATTGGAGAGAGACTCTTCTCATACCTGCAGGAACCTCTTTAGCTTGCTATGGGATACAGAATAAGAAATTAAGTCCTGTAATAATACAGCCCTTGCAATGACACCTCCAAAAAAAATGTATTTTCTCCTTCATCTGATGTAGAGACTCACAGTTTGTTATGCATTTGAAAATACAGGCTGTCACTATTCAGCTTCTCAGGCCAGATAAGTATCATTGCTCTTACAGCATTTTCTCTTCAATACTTGTTATAGAGGGAATTTGCACCCCCAGGACAGTGGCAGCCCCTGCCTCTGTGGGGTATCCCTGATGCAGCAGGAACAACTACAGGTGAGATGGCCCAGGGAGGGGGTGAACTGGCAGCCTGGGCCTGCTTCCTGCCCAGGCAAGCACCTCATCCCAAGGACCAGTTTCTCCCTGGCTGCATGCTGATGGAGAGCTCACAGGTCTGCCCTGAACTCAGAGGCAAAGAGAGTTTTTTCAGGAGCTCTGCCATTGTTCTGCACCAGTTGGAACTTTTGGTGTGTCTCACATCCCCAAGGGGGACTTGGATGCAGACCCTGCCACCCTGTGTATGAGGGACTTGACATCAGCTCTTACACTATTCATTTTCCTCCCTTGCAGATCACTCTGAGCCTCACTTTTGCATTTTTTCACCCTGTTCAGATGGCTGATCCTGGGTCTCTGAGCATACAAACTGTACAGCTCTCAATAACACATCATGCATAGCTCCATATACCACTGGATTTCAGTGTAGGAGCCCCTGCTGAAGATAGCATCACTCAGCTCCTGCTCTCAGAGCCTCAGAAGGACAACCTAGGAGCATTTAGCCTTTCAACAATTCCCTAACACCAAATAAATAAATAGCCAAAGTAAATTACTAAACCAAACAACTGCCTTTATGATGAAGTAATGCCTTCATCACCCCACAGCCCTTCTGCCCTTGTTCCAGCCTGGCCATGTGCCAGAACGAGGAGCAGCCCTGTGAGGACAGGCCTGCAGTGCCAGTGCCTTTGGCCGACATGTTCCAAACAGCTTTCCACTCATTTCTGTCTCAGGGGACACGAAATGGCAGCATTTCCCTGGCCAAATCCACTGAGGACTTGATGCTGCCAGGAACCTTAAGTCTGGAAAACTGCCCTTCAGAGAGCTTGAGAAATCTCAGTTTCAGGAAGAGAAAAGAAGATTTCCATGTGCAATGATCAGAGCAGCATTTTAAGTTGCCAGTCAGCATCAGTGCCTGCTGAAACAAGGTGCCATCATGGCCTGAGGGCCAGGAGCCCTGTCTGTTTGGTGAAGCTGCTTGCTCTGAGCCAAAAAAGGAAAACACTCCTCTCTGCCCGCAGGGAAGATACTCCAACTGCTGTGGGGTCCTGCCCTGCCTGTGGTCATGAAGGCATTGGAAATGTTGAACAGTAGTGCAGGGAGTCTCAGATGGCTCTAGAGGCACTTGCTGTGGTGCTGGCAAGATAGTTGTGTTGAGAAGAGACATGAGAGACTGCAAGAGGATGGGCTCAGAGATGAGCAGGAAAGCTGTGAAGGTGTCTGGCAGATCTTCCTATGATCTCTTATATGGGGAGGAGGAAGCCAGCCCTGGGCAGCACTTTTCTCTCTTAATCAGGACACAAGGTAATGCTTATGTGACAAAGTGAAGGCATTTTAAATATCCAGTGGGCAGTTTGTAACCTTTGAGAGACACTCAGGCAATGCCACCAAGGCATTCCAAGGAGTTAAAAGGGTTTCGGCTGGGCAGCAAGACCCTGGTCACCACCTCCCTGGCCACATGCCTGGAGCTACAGAAAGGTCTCACAGAGAGGGGGTGAGGGCTGATGGCACTGAGAGAATGATTCACACAGCTGAGTTTTGTCAGCTCCTACATTGGAAAGAAAGAGAAGGTCATCATCATGTGTTTGTGTAGTAATTTTCATCCTTCTGACTTACAAGCTATTTCTTGGCATGGGGAAAGTCTGCTCTGCTTTCTAGGTCTGATCAGCAGGAGCCCAGCAAGATAATCTCTGTTACTTACCTGCACTGTATTTGTTACAAGATCCTCTGGGCCATGGCTCCAGGAGAAGCAAAGGACAGTGTTGCTACCTGAAACCTTCCCCAAGCCTGAGCACAAGCAGAGGATAATCTCCAGAGGTGGGATTCAGGCACAGTCCATCCAGCATTAGCATCCCTGCGTGTGGGGAAAGCAGCACAGCTCTTCCATGTATCTCAAATACAAATACAGCTTTCTGGTATTTTCCTAAAAATGGTTCTCAGTACCTTTTTTCCCATGCAATGAGAGAGAGAAATAATCTCCACGTAAAGCAATTAATAAGCAGCGGCAGCGAGAGCTTGTGCCATCGGCAGCTCTCAGTTAAGTGGGGTGAGTCACACAGATTGGTGACTAATGGGGGGAAAATTTAAGACAATTGCAGTTCCCATCTTAGGAAGCAGCTATTTACTGTTTTTACTGCACATCAGGGAATATTTCAAAAAGCTCAAAATCTATCAGTCAGAGTTTAACCTCCCTTGGCAGGGAGTGGGAAGTAGGTCCTGCAGATGTGGTACAGAACTATGCGAGTTCATGCTGGAGTGTGGCACACAGCCACAGCCCTTCTCTGGTTTATCTCAGAGGGGGATGTGCTCCTCCTAAATACATCACAGGTGAAATTCCTCAGTGGAAAAGCCTGAAAACCAGATTTATGAGCAGAAAAGAGCAGGACAGCTCCCTTCAAGAGAGCTTCTTGCCCCTTTTCTCTATGGGTGGATCAGGTAGGTGAAGCTCTGAAAGGAGATGCTGGTGCTAAGACCCCTTCCAGGTCAGCATTTCTAACTGGGTGACCAGGTCCTTCCCTCTCATTTGGTCATACAGTACGTGTACTTATGTGCATGGGAGGAAGCAGAGGATTTTGATGTCACCTCAAATGCTGCCACCCCTTTGCTGTCACCCCTAAACATGGTGAATGTAACATGCAGCTGCTGACTTGCCTGACACCAGCCATGGCCCCATCGTGTCAGACATAATCCCAGCTGGACCCTGTAAGCCCTTTCTGTGCAACCAGACCACACAACCCAGCACTGTGAAGACACCCTCAGCCGCAAAAGGAAGGCCAGCAGCATGCCTAGGGGCAAGCCACCTCTCCTCCAATGCCAAACTCTGCTCCCACCACTGCTGGCACAGCTGGAGGTGCTCACACAGCACTCTGTGTGACAGGAAGGAACGCAGGGCATCGGTGGTACTCAAAGATGCTACGGATGCCCTGGGAGAACAAGTGTAGCCCTTTCCCTCAGTGGTACCATAGCTGATCTCTGTTCAAGTCTTCCAGGAGCTCCAGGGATCTCTGCCATTGGCATTCCACCAAGGAAGCTGAATGTGGCTCCAGACTCTGCTCCTTATCCTCCCAGGGCAGCACATGGGTCAGGACAGGCAGGGAGCACAAGGGACTGACCACAGTCTGGCTCAGACAGCAGGAAGGCAAGAAGAGAAATGAGGGATCCCCCAGCCCACAAACCTGAGGGCCCACAGTTTATGGAAAGGCAACACCTTCCCTGTCCTGCATAACTCTGATCCCCCAAACCTCCCAAGCAGCTTGACTTGGCATGAGGATACAGTCATTGTTTCTTCCCTGAGACACATTGGCATTTACCCATGGCCTCTATGAGCTCAAGATACTGAAAACAAAAGTCACTATTTCTTAAATGTAGAAGAGGTACATGGAAGGGGGGTGCTCTGCAACGTGAATTCTTTGCAGTCAGCACTGGGTGTGTCAGGCAGAGAGACAGAAAAGAAATGAAAACCATCACTCTTCCCCCACACCCAAAGCTGCAAACACAAAAAACCAAACCTCAGGTCTTCAAGAGCTCTCATGAGCACTCTCCTAAAGTTTCTCACCACTCAGCCTGCCCACTGATGGCTGGAATGAACACTAAGCTTTTCGTCACTAATATGGAAATACACTGCTGTCTAATGAATTCATTACACTTTAGCAAAAAACTGTTATAGCACTATAGCTTTTCTTCTTAACAACACAAACACATGCTTTGTCAACAGCTGAGACATTCCTGTTGTTGTAGTTTGGAATTATTATGTAAATTCTCTCCCCTACCACTAACTGCCCATGTCAGTAGTCGACAAAAAAAGTAGTTAACTGCTGATCACTTGGGTGGGGGCAGGTTGTCTCTTTTGTTTTTGGAGACTACACAGGGCTGGGGATGGGGTGTGGGTGTGCTGGGTTGAGGTGAAGCAGTCTGCTGGCTGCTGCCTGCCTGGCCGGACTGCTCCTCGCTGCTGGCTGCAGGCTGCCCCGGACTGTAACCCTGATACTGCCATAAGTATAGTTTTTTTTCTCCAGGAAGAAACTTGTTGGGTTTGGGGGTCTTTGTTTTTTTCCTCTTTTTCTCTTGTTGAAGAAGCGGTTTGCTCTGGTCTGTTTACATAAATATATATCTATATCTATATATCAGTTAAGAACAGTTATCCTTCTTGTATTAAAGTTCCTTCTTCTAAATTTGATAAAGAGTGGCGTGATTATTGTGGAGGAGACCCCCTCCCCCGCTTGTGAGTAAACATTTTAGGTTTTTTCCCCTTAAACCAAGACACCTGTCTTTGGCTTATTGATGGGCACACACTATGGCCATGATTTCTCACAGCAGGATCACTACCTCAGTATCTCAGATGACTGGTGAGAAGAACACTAAGCACAAGTAAGAAATTCTCAGCAGCTAACTTCTTTGGAAGTTAGAGATGATTTTAAATTTTTGTCTTACTTAACACCACAACCCTTGCTGTTAATTTTCTTAAATTCACAAAATCAATAAATGGAGCAATCCTTCTTACATACTTACACTTCCCAGGCAGTTGTCTTTTTCATGTCTTATACAGAGTAAAAATTGCACTTTATTTATAACTGGATTAATATCAATTTCTAATACAAGTATTTCAAATTATCCTTTGCAATTTGTCTTTTGTTCTTACCGATGACAAATAAATCAAGAATATATATGTGAATATGAAGAACTCCCTCTGAATAATTTTAGACAAATGTCAAATTTCAAGACAGTGCAAAGCCCAGGGATGAACACCCAGCCCTCAGGACTTCTTTCCCACAGCCTTGTAGTCTACTTTTGAGATTTGAACCCCTACCAAGTGTTTTTAAGATGTTCTGTTTTGACTTAGCAGTCCTTTATACTGCAATAGAAGTTGCAATAGCAGGCAGATACACAGGGATCAGACAAGAAGTCATCTAATTAGCACTATCTGAGCATTTTTTGTCCAGTCAAGAAGCCACGGAAAGGCCAGGGAAATTACTCTTTGGACAGAGTTACTAAATCAATTTTATTCTGGATCAAAATTGAGAATTTAGATAGCAGGTGTTTCTGGCTCACATGAAGGCTACTTTGCTGAAGATCCCAAGGGAGGAGATTAGCAAAGAGATCTTCCTTTAGCAGCTTTACAGAAATGATGTGTATTTGTCCCTTCCAGCTGGAACAGGCACTTTACTAGAAGAAGAAAAATGATACAGGTTTTGTCTTAACTGCACACTTTGTCTACCTGACACAATGCCAGCATTCAAAGGGCAGAGGCTATCAAAACACAAGTAGTGCTGTAAAAACCAAGGACTAGTATGTCAGTTGTAAAATCATTTTTTTATTGTTACAAATATACATATGAATAAAATCCCTTCAACCTGTAATGTAAGTGGGTAGCTGTGAAATTTGCATCCCCTCCCTCAAAAGCTGAAATGTTTTTACAGATGTCAAACTATGTTTCTCATAGAATTACACATTGAAAGAAAGCTAATATGCAGACAAAACCGAGGAAGGCCTCTAGAAAACACCAATATTAATAAAATTCAATTGTCCTCATTCCCATCAATATATACATTAATATACGAATGTGGAAGCATACCATGATTATACATCATCCAAATCCTTCTCTGTTGTGCTTTATGACAGTACACAAATGTAAATGTTGGAGCTTTATGTACAGTAGGAGAACAGGAAGAAGAAGCTCCCTATGGGAGAATGTAAAAACCATACCCAAGCATTTAATATATATAATCTATACAAATTATTTTATTAGTGTGCTCTTTTAATATAATTACAATGTGCAATTGCATACCGCAAGAATATATTTATAGGTAAGTCACGTGCAGATCTGACACATTTACATTCAGCAGTACAACACATTACCTGCTGTACAGTGTATTAGTGTAAGACAGTGTCCAGTTAATTTGCTTTGCTTTCTAAATGCCCTAATGCAGGGCACTCTTTGTAGCTGCTTCAGAGAAATTCAAGTAGAATACACGGAAGAATGACTGGCTTTAGGCAAAGGCATGGAAAGGAACGTCTGCATTGTACAGAACAGAAATTAAGGACCAAGTCAATGCCAAGTGTACTGTAAATCACAATTGGAAGATCAGGTTTTCTGCATGGAATTGTACCTGTGGTGAAAGAGCAGCTGGCTAGATGGGCTGTTGATTGCTGAACCCCAATTGGTATAAAAAGCTGTTGCTCTACGAAGCACTTGTACTGATTGCTAAACAAAAATAAAATCTTTATCTGCTTCTTCGCCAGAGTCACTGGACTTGCTTCCCTGATGACCATCTTTACTTAAGGACCTCTGCTTCAGTTCTTGGAATTCATGAGACTGCTGCCCAGGGCTTCTTTTTGCAGCTGTAAAAAACAGAAATAGGTCTTACTAATGATTGTAGAAGAGAGAGGAAGAAAAAAAAAGTCACTCATGCACACAGGATCTGCCCCTGCTCCCACTCATTTATTTGTAACAGTGGGAGTAGCATAGGTCCATTAATTCTTCAAGCCAGAAAAAGGCAAGAGAGAAGAGAGAGAGTTTGAGCAAGCTTTATTCCACTGGTGGTTGGCAAGCAGGCAAACTTGAAATATGACACCTAGTACTTAAATGTGACATGGATAAACATTACAGTTAGAAAATACCTGTAGATTTTCTTCTCTTCACACCACTTAGAAAACAGAACAGCATTCTTTTTTTTTTCCAGCTAGGATGTATCTCAGACAATACACTCCTGACTGTTTAGGTGGATATCCCACTGGGCACCTCTCAGACCAGCAGCACATGTCCCAGGCAGCCCTGTCTTCCTAGCAGGACACATCTATATTCTCCCTTTTGACGCATCAGCTTTGATCAGGACAGACATTCACCACGGCACCCAAGGTATTCGAAACTGCTTCTCCCTGTCCCACTGCACTGCCAGGTCCCGATGCACTCCTTATTCCCTGATATGGGGGTCACCCATGGCTCTGAGCCCAAACATCATCTCTTCCAGATGAGACCAAAGGCTCTGTACCTTACTGTGCTGGGTAATGGGGAAAGCAGCAGGGCATGCCCCCTTTCCCTGATCTAACTGCAAACAGTACCCATTTTGTTTGCCCAACACTATCTGTAAAGCACTGGGTTTTCTCCAAACCTATAAGCTTTGAAATAAATTGGAAAGAAGGTTGTAAAACCTTGTTAAGATTCCTGATCTAATCAGTGGTCTGTGACTGCTATGGTAACTAGAGGGTTATACACATTGATTGGGATGACATTATCCAAGGATTGATAGCTTTAGAAATCTCATACTTCCACTTAAAATAAAACGTTGAACAGGCTTAATGTGAACTTGTTACAAGTCATCTCACTTCACCCCCACAAAATTAAATGTTACAAGACCTTATTTGCTCCGCCCTTTCAGGTAAGGATGTCCAGCTTTGATTTGCACTGGTCCTTGTGCCTGATCGTGTTTGTGAACCCCTCTCTTGACAAGGCACCAGCAGCCACAGTGGCCATGAAGCTCCACCTCTCCTTACCCATGCAGTCCTCACCTATATCCTCACCACTGGAAGGGACAGCCTGCCCTGTCACCAGCACGCAGCTTCAGCCACAGCAGAGGCAGGCAAGCAGCAGCCTGTCACTGATGCATCTCCACAGCTGTTTCAAAATTGTGCCAGGATGTGTTAGGGACTGGCAGGAATGTAGGAAAGGGATCCTAGGGGAGATGTTCCTGAGCTGCTGAGGCAGCCAAAGAGTTGTCCAGAGTCCAAAATACTTGTCTCCTCATGTTTGTGAGCCAAAACAAAATTTGTGAGGAAACAAGAGCCAGCAGCTACACACTCACTGCATTCTTATCCTGCCTTTGCAAGTTGGGAAACAGGAAAAGATTTGGAGAAAGGTTTTTAAAGGTATTTCATGGAACTGGAGAGGGTTAGGGTTAGGGTTAGATACCTAAATCCTGTAAAAAACATTCAGACATTTCCACCTTCGAAAACACTATTGCTTTTCAAAGAAATAGGTGCCTGGAAATTTTTTGAGTCACTCTTGACACTTGAACCTCCTAATAATTACCTGGCTCTTGTTTGGCCTCCATTCACTCTTCTAACAAAACTCAAAACACATCCTGCAGCCATTTCAGTTTATGCTCTGATAAATCTAGTCAGGGAGTTTGCCCCAAAAATGACTTAAAAATATATCAGACATTTAAGTCCACTAAGTGCAAGCAGGCTTCTGTCACAATGAAACCATACACAGGTGACCTCTGTTGGCCTGTGGCAGCATCTCAGTTTTCAAAATTTACTGTATCTTATAATGAACTAAAATATAATAATTTGATTATGATAGGAGGGAAGATTCCAAGTTTGGATAGACTAAGTTTGATTTTACAATATGAAGAGGAAAGCAGGTTATAAATTTTGGGCTGAGGATGTTAGAAAAGGAATATGTGATGTCTTATAATTAGAAAAAACTGTGGGTAAATGGAGTTGAGTAAGATGTTCAAATACCTAATTAAAATACTTCAAAAAAAAGTAAATTTAAATAATTGTTTAAACAAACCAGGTAAGAGGTAAAGAGAAACATGTAAACATGTACCATTTGAGAACAGGAGTTTATATATTTTAAAAACTCATAGAGCAAGCCAACATTTTTATAGCCTACTGAATCAGCTCACTGTAAGTCAAAGCTGCTCCTCAGTGTAGCACAGTGCTGGGCTTGGGTTCTTCTGGTGTTTTTTTTGTTTGCTTATGCAACTGAAAATCAAAGTAATAATAAACAATCTGATTTATTCAGTTCTCAAATGGTTTTGTGAGTGATGTACTGAAACTGGCACTAACAATATTCAAAACTGAAATGTATCCTGAAATACTCAAGTGGATGCATCTTAGAAAGGAAAGGTGTGCAAGCACACAAAGCAGCAGATAGCCTAAATGCAGCGTGCTTACATTGCAGCGTGCCAGCGCTGCTGCACTGGGCAATCACAGATTGCAACGAGTGCTCTTCCACACAGGGGATGCAGGTGCTAGATGGTACTGGTCACTGGTGTTACCATGAAGGAAAAATGCACACACATTTCATATCTGGGAGTTTTTTCATGCTGTGTAATTCCCATGGGGAGAGAAAGATCCCACGGGATTTTTACCTTTCTCACAATCCAATGACAAACCCATGCTTTTTCGTTCCTTCTTTTCTATTACCATTTCTTAATTGTTAGCACCAGTTATCAAGCACCATCTTGATGAAAAATGAAAAATGCTAACCAGAAGTTGGCTGTGCCTTCCTCTGCCCAAGCACATTAGCTTCCTCTTCTGCACTGGTAGAATACTGCCCCGGAGTGGTTTTCATGCTACCAGATGGCTTGGCACAATCATGAGCTGCATCTCTTTTTTGACAATCTCCTGTTTGCTCTAGCAAGGAAAAGGATTCATTTACACTCCTAAGATGTTCTGTAGGCCCATGTACAGAAAGGAAAACAAACAATTTCACTTATCCAACCCATTTAATCCATTGTTCCAAGAGTAGTAACCAGTATGCCAGATGCTTGTTTAAATGTTGTCCAAATATTTGGGTAAGTTGGTAACTGCAGCCCAGTCTTACAGCTGTGCACTGCAAAGAGGTGCATTTGGAGATTATCCCACAAACTACAGTTAAACTCATTAATTTAAAACAATTTTATTATCAAGTATCATCAATTTTTTAGCTTTGTTTCGCAGGAAATTTAAATTTTTTTACTAAATTAGACAGATTTGCAGTTATTTACCAATTGCAGAAATAAATTGAACATGCTAGCCTGAACAGCAGCAGAAAGCAAGGAGAGAGGAATGACTGAGTGAGGAAGTAGAACAGTAATGAAGAAAAGAGAAAACATGAAAAGGAATAAAAAATAAAAGAAACAGAATTCACTCTTTCCCAAGTGATTTTATGCAAAGCATACCAGCTCCTTAAGGACCTGGACACCAAACTTTAGCCAGTCTAAACTATTATTGATAAAATGTGCAGTACAATATAGAGCCAACTAGAAACGCCTGTGTTAGACCAAATTGTCTGGAGAGGTCTAAGGGACTAAGGAGTAAGAAAGTAGCATCTGACTCCTGTTGCTTTCAGCAATATGGATCAGCCCTTTCCAGACACGGAAGTCCTTGAGTATGTTGTGTCCTGCTAGCTCTACACCATTCAGTGAGATTGTGGTATTTCTGTTGTACCTTTACAGCACAAGAGTGTCATACAGGTGGCTGAAGTGAGAATCAAAACAAATACTGCACATGTGCTGACATGCAGTCACCAAATGGTAGCCACCACTGCAACATTTTTCCAAGGAGCACAACACCCAGACTGAGGAGAGTTGTTTCATAAAGAAAATAGTAGCTTTAGGATACGAAGGGAGAAGCTTCTCAAAATGTATCTACAGACCAGGCTGCTTTGGGGATGGCTTTGCCCCACCTCTCATCCAGAGGGTAACAGTGGGCCCTGTGGGCAGCACAATTTCTCAGTCCTCACAATCCAGCATTATGTAGCTGCCTCGACTTGTTTGTCCCCATCTGCTGTCAGAGAGTGAAAGAACATCGCTTTGCTTCACAGCTTAAGTGATGGGAATCACCTCAGATGTCTTTCTTGAGGAGAGGCCCAGGTAGGAAAGAGGTCTCACCCCCAGATTTCAAACGTCATCACTTGTGCTAGCTAACACCATATTGATCAACATTTCTGTGATTCTACTACTCCACAGAGCCTATCCTATGCTATGGTATCAGAGGAAGCCTTAGCTCTTCTAAGAGCCAACTGTGGGCACGAAAACGCTCAGCAGAAATAGAAATCCAGTGCACATAGGAAAATCAGCAAAGAGAAGGCAGCAGCCTACTGTTGTGCATAAAGGCACCAAGCCTTGCCCTGGCACACAGAGATGCATTGTCTGAGAAGATGAACTCAATCACATGTGGCGACCACATGGAAATGAGGAGCATAAACAGAGCAACAGGCTGGCAGCAAGGAACAAAGTCATGGCAGCTCCCCTGGACAAGTACTGAACCACACAGCTGCATTTCATATTATCGTGTGTGACCAATACCAACCAGCATTCTAGTTCAGACCAAACTGACCATAATACACACAATACAAGAGTCCTTTAATTGTTCAGTTACATTATGAATATCAAGGGATTCATCTTTCACTTGATTTGATCAAAGGAAGACGTGTGGAGGAGATACAGAATAGGTGATCAGATATGCTTTCCTTGCTCTTTTCACCTTCAAATGAACAACCCTCTTCCCTTTCAAGTGAAAACAAATCAGGGGACAATGACACATCAAATTTCACTCAAAGACAGGCATGCTGGAACAATTTATACCAACACTCCTACCTTCTTGAGAAAATGATCTGACTGAGGGGCTGCTCTGACCATCCTTTTCTTTATCAGAAGGAACCTTCTTTAGCACAGGCGGAAGCAGGGCAACTTTTGGGGAACTGGGGCCAGAGGGAGACTCTGGAACATCCTCTGTGGAGGAACACAAACCAAAGGGTGAGAAGTTACATTTGCACTGAAGCTCACAGAAATGGTGCTGTTTATAATGGGCCAAACCTCAACACAATACACAAGAAACAACCAGAATTTGTGTCAGAAAAAGAAGAATTTGGGAATTTATATTATGTCAAGATGGCATTATGTCAATTATGGCATGATGGCCCTCGGTCCAGGTGAAAGAATTTTAGCAGTCAAAGCAAAGACCTCAATTTCAGAATTTTTAAGGTGTACCGCTATCGTAGCACAAATAGAAATCTAATGGGACCAACTGAATTTCCTTCAAGACATGAGTATGCAATTTGTAAACAACAACTGAAAGAAATTTTGGATGGATTTTCAGAAATATTTGTTCTATTTATATTTATTGTCCTGACACATAATGAACTGATCAGTTTAGATGTTCTGTTTCATGTTATAAGGCATGAAAGTGGACCAGGGAAACAAATTACATAAATAGCCTACGGAACTATACTTCCAGGAATAACTTCCCAGTACGTAACACAAGGGCATCTGTAAAGATTTGCTAAATAGAAAAAACACTTCATCTTCTGGACTCTGAGGAAATCTGGAACTTAAATCCATAGTTTAAACCATCTGGATATCTTGTTTCTCTAAAGAGCTGGATATGTATTTTGTATGGCAAGTTGACTACCATCTTTACAGTCCTTACAGGAAGACCTTTTCAGTCTACCACTAGACAGCTTTTGTTTGGACAGTAGGGAAGGATAGCTACAGTGGATTACTTAACCTGCTTGTATGTTTGCTTCCCAAGGAGTAAACAGTGGCACATGTACACAATAGAGGAACTAGGAAGATACATTAGCATTGATAGAAGGAAAAAAGGAACTCAGAGTATCACCTATATTGCATATTTGTATGAAGAGCTTTTTCTGTTGTATACTAGAAATTAATAGGAATTCATCTGGATGTTGAGGAGCCACCATGAAGGAGTCAATCTTTTCACTTCCAGTATAGGAAAGTGATGACCTTCCAAATGCAACTTTATATGAACAGATGCACAAATTAATGGACCTTTCTCCATGCATTGTGAGGCCACTTGCTTTGGGAAGCACAGTATCAACATATGGATGAGCACAGTGATTGGCAAACACAGCCACATATTTCTGAACTAAAGTAGTTATGTGCTTTATTGAGGAACCACTTTCAGTCTTTGACAATTTGGGAACAATTGAGCTGTGTTGCTTTGCTCCCAGATTACTTAGTAAAAATTTGCTACCATTTGTTTGCCCACACTGGTGGAAACAACAGCAAGAACAAAAGCACAGAAAGAATGATTGGGTTTTTTCATCACTTTGCGTGGGCAAAGCCAGCTCTTCCCAAAGAGCTGGCTTACAATGAGTAAGTGTTAATTATTCTCTTGTGTTGAACTCACAGTATACTCTCACTTCAGGAAATAGGAGCTGGCAGAAACATAGCTCAGGTCATTCTGATACCTAAGAACTTTGATATAACACTGCCTATTTTATAGATTAAGCATCACCAAATAAGCCGTGATTTCCTGTTGTATTCATTTTCGTATCTTACCTGACATGTCTCACTCTTATGACCATTTCTAAAATGATCAATAAAATAAATGCAAAGCCATCTAAAACCTAAATGTGATTTTGTATTTGAACAACATTCTGCCCACTGAAGTGCAGAGACCAAGTACTGCTCAGGTTACACATAAAGGGCAGGGAGGCGGCTGTAACATCCCTTTGAACTCTCATCCTTACCGAAATTACATCATTCTAAGGTCAACAGTGAGTATGGGAAAAGCCAAGAGGGCTGCAAGCTCTTACAGATGGCCATGCTTACACTTTTCACTCAATAGCAATTAGTAAGCTGCATTCGCCATAGCTACTGGGGTAGTCAGTAACTGGCTGTTAATTTCCCTCAACTGCAGTGGCTGTACTTTGAGAAGGGTTTGTGACATTGGCCTATTAGCGTACAGACAAATGTGTGGGATATCTGCTAAAGTATTTCCTGCCATTGGAAACCTTCAGATAATATCTGAGCAGGAGGTTAGGACAGAACATAAGTTAATAGTCATTCAGTTGGCAGTCCTGCAGGGTTATAAAAGCACAGTTATTTCCAGTCAAAAGTAATAAGGAAAGAAACAAAGACTAAAGAAGGAAAAATACAGTAAGAGACAGTTGGTTTGTGCAGGTTATTAAGAATAGGAGCTATTTGCTTGAGGGACTAAGCGCAGTCTGCCACAAAGCCCAGAGGACTTTAATATTTAGAGCCAGGTGTTTCGAGAAAATACAGTTATTTTTGTCAGCACTACTACAACAGGCCTTTGATGCTGAAGTAGCTTTCTATGCTCAACTCTCCTGTGAAAGCTAAGTCAAAACAGCTCTGCCACTACTGCTTCTTCTCACACTTTACTACTGAGGATCATAGGTTAAATCATTTTAATAAATTTATTCAAGTTAGGGCAAAAGGAGGTGGAAAAGAAGAATGTAAGTCAAGAGCAAGGCATCGAAGAATTTATCTCTGTACATTTAACTTCTGTTCAGGGTGTGGCAATAGGTGTCACCTCCATATCCCACAAAAACACCACTCAGAAGTACCCAGAGCTGAGGATAACAACTGCCCAGAATAGCTCCTCACCAGTACGAGAGGCAGAGCGTGGTTTCTGTGGCACTGTGGGTCGTCCTGCCAGGCTGGGCTTTGTTGACTGCAGTGGGGGCTTTGGGCTGGTTGGTGCATTGGAAGAACTTCTTGCCTTTGCACCAGCTTCTGCCTTTGGTTCAGCTTTCGAATTTTTTTCTGATGATGCTGAGAGGGAGTCACCTTTATTCGATGCCAACCGACTCTCTGGAAGGGTCTGCTGTTGTTGTTTAGGCACTGAAATAAACAGACACATAAAATAAGTCTCTGGCACCACAGAAGGCTCCATGCACAGATACACTTTTGTGAAAAATACCACCATTAGCTCACATATCACTGCTGCATAACTATGTGAGTGTGCAAGAAGACCCCTAATGTGGTATTCAAAATCACTGCAAGAAAAACATTTCAACCTGCTAATTCTTACATATGCTAAGCTTCATAATTCAACTGCCCAACAGGCCAATTGCAAGTCCCTCTTTTTAATATATTTGGGGTGAGGGCTAGTTGGACCTTAATTCTCCTTCATATTTCTGGGAGCAGATGGAACAGCCTACCTGCTGAGAAAACAGCAATGGATCAGTGGAAAAGACAGCTCTTGACTGTTTTATGCCTCTACAAAAATAAGGTTCGATTTCCAAGATCAAGAGAGAAATTCTGGCCCAGAAAATAAATCCTAAGTGGGTGTCCAGCAGGTTACATTTTTTATTTGTTGCTTTTAGCAGATTCTAGAGGAGATTTTGAAACTTAGCCCAGATCAAAGTATTCTTTATATGATATTTTGATTTATCCAATAAAACTGTACTTGGATTACAGTTGCCACTCATTAGTAAGTTTACCAATGTATTACTTATCCTGAACAAAGACCAACGTATTTTTACAGATAAAGTTACAGTGACTTCCAAGCCATAAATCAGTCCCATTTAGCTGTGCAAGTTGGTAGAAACCTTGCTGGATTCCAGGTTGCTAATAAGCAAAAAGCCTGCCCTATTTTCCTACTCTGCAGCTTTCAGAAGGCTGAAGGCACACATTTAGCAGTTTCAATGAAAATCTTGGAACTTGTATACTAGCTTGGGACTTTCAACGATGGTCACATCTTTATTCTCAGAAGAGAATTACAGCCTAACTGAAATGCAGACTGGTAGCCTTGGTACTTGGCAAAACCAAGTGTATGCTCACAGATGCTGACTTGACCTACCTACCTGCTGTTCCTATTCAGAAATCCTACTGAATACAAAAGTGCTGAGCACAGACGTTTTAATGGCAGAGGGAGGGAGTATTGATACAGTTTCTTGCAAGCCAATCTCCAGTATGTTTTTCCAGCTTATGTAGCTGTTTTTCATCCCAGCTGGAGTCAAAATCTGGCAAACTAGACAGTTGTGTGGCACACAAATATATGTGTGAGTGCGTGATAGGGAGAGTTTGTCAGCATGTATTCAGTACCTTCTTGCTGCAAGAAACACAGCAGGAAAACTTCTCCCCTGTGAGTGTGTGCATACAGAAAAAGTTAGGCAACATCCAGACACAAAGCAAGCAAGAAAAAATCCAAAACTTACTCTCTTTCTACATCACTATCTATAGTTTTCCTGTAACAACATCCAGCACTTTTCCATTAACTCTCTTGTCTTCCTAACCTCAGGCCTGCTACCATAATTAGAATATAGTAATTTAAAATAAATTACCCCAAACCTATGACAAACCGACGAAAAGAAGCCTTGGAGAGCTCTCAAGCAGGATTGGTAAAGAAACAATTGACAGCTGGAGCCCAAAAGGAAGGGGCAAGCACAGTGCAGTGAGGTGGGGGTGAAATGTCCCATATATAGAGACAAAGACCAGAGAAAAGTTGAGAAGTATGAAGAGAAGTATAAAACTTCATAGTTGATATCTGAAGTGCTCAACCAAGATGACCACATTTGGATTTTGATTTCAATCTGTTTTTCCAGCCTTGCTTCTACATGTTTTAGCAATTATCTGTGCCATGCTTGCAGGATACCTACCACTGCTGCTCAGAAATCAGACCTGAATTTCGTGTTTCAGCCCACTCCTTTAATGTGGTACACACAAACCGTCAAAGTCACATCCCTTTTGAACATTTCACTGGCCAGTCCCAAAAGTATACATGGAGACCAGAATGTCATCTTGTCCTGAGGTGTCTGCAGCTTGACAAGGGAATGGAAACACCAGGTGCAGAGAGAATTGGTGCTGTAAGCACTGCAAGGCTGGATGCCACTTTGCACATGATGAGGAGTTATTTTGTGCATGTGAGCAGTGTCCAGGAGCCTCCACAGCTTTTCAGAGAGCCCTGGCTTCAATCAAACTGGGTAAATCCCGGGAAGAGCCAGCTGCCATTGACTGTAAGTCAGCTGAAACAGCTGAAACAGCTGAAAGTCAGGACCACTCAAGCTGATAAGTGCAGACTACTTTAAACTTTGCAAATTGGTCATATTTATGTCATCAGATACAATCGGCACTTGCACTTCTTCGTGCACAGACATTTCTGCTGGCTCTTGAATTAAGCTTCAGCTTTGTTGATCCTACTAAAAGTCAGCTGCCTTTTGAAGGCACCCCAGGTACCTGCATCAAGTAGTTCTTCTCCTGGGCAACAAGAGTAAGAAGTGAGCCATAAATTCAACCCTAAAGCTGACTTCATGAGAAGTGCTGTCCAACATAGTGCAAAAAACAAGATTGACTCTAATCCTTTTCACGTAGTGTAAGCTCCTATTTTGCTTAGCAATTGTAGACATAGCATCTGAAGAGGAAAGTGAGATTTTTGAGGTTAGGCATTTTGCAGTTTTCAGAAACAGTTTACACCACGGAACTTATACTGTACCTGTACCACTTCCATCCAGTCGTTCTGAGCTCATTGTGGTGTCAAAAGATTCTCTGGGAGTTGTGTCATTCCCAAGTTTCTGAAAGAGTGAGAAAAGCTCTCATATTAGTAACATATCTGCAATTAATACAACTCGGTGGTTCTGTTGGGAAAGAAACCCTAAATTTGGAAGCCATGAGGCAGAGAAAACAGAGAAAGAAATGGTGGATTCTCTCTCTGTTTCTGTTTCAGGTCTTAGAGAGCTAAGTGGGAAGAAAAGTATGCTGATCTGTAACTAACACTGCCACATGCCTATCAAAGCTGCAATGACACCCTGCCTCCTATGTGGCAGGTGGTCTAATGTACAGGAATTGAAACTGAAGATGCTAGATAGAAGCAGCCTTCTCTCCAAAGGTAGCTCCCTATTTAAAAACTTTTTCTTTAGGTTTGAAATACAAAGGCTTTTTCTGAAGATCTAGATTTTTGAATGTGACTGCTCAATGGTTCTTGTGCTCTTCTACACAGAAGAATAACTTCTTATTTTAGATAAAACTGCAGATACAGAAGTAGCAATGCTCATGTATTCACAGGATTCCTCTAAAAACAAAGAGACTTTACTTACTGAAAAGTGTTTAAAGCTAACCATCATAAGCACTGCTTAACATTTCTAAAGGAAGGAGACATCTTGTTTATGCGCTGGTATTTTGCCTAAGTCTTCCATTCCCTTGGTTAGGTTTCCTAACATCTTAGAGTGAAAAAAAAGAAGGTGCAGAGACTTTGTTGCATCATAGGTCTAGCCTAAGTGAGCTTGAAACCTGTGTATTCACCAGGAGAAGCTCAGATATGTAGCACTTGTAAAAGAACCCACCTCCTTTTACTGGCTTACCTGCTACCAAAGGTAGGCAGAAGCCTAAGTCAGAGGATACAAAAAGTGCATACATGTAAGTGCCAGATATACTAAGATAGAAAGCCTTATAAAGATAAAACTAGGAATAAAAGTAAGGTTATTTTGAAATTTAAAAAGTATGGATAGACTTCTGCAGGCAGCTTCAACACTGATCTTGATTCTCTATGTCAAGGCAGTTAGTGTCGCAAATAAAGCAAGTGATTTGTTTTGATGACCACTGCATTTAGTTATATACCCACACATAAGTCATGCCAACATACTCAGGTCCCTGCTACTACTACTGCAACACCAACTCTGCATGACTTGTGTTGAGATTGGACTATCCCATGGCATTCAGAAATCTCCACCATATGCCATTCAGTGCACATCAAACATGATCACTGCCCTTTGGAGGTTATAATCTGAAAGACTGCTGTCTATAGCCTAGGTAAAAATGGGAAAACAGGAAACATAGGAATGTTTCCTATTTAAGAGAGAATGGTTACAAATACCAGAAGTACATACTTATTACAGAAAACTTGATAGATTCAGGGTGAAAATAGTATTTTAAATACAAACATAAAGAAATGAACTCTAAATATCCATGCTGGCCATATGTCTTCCCTCTGTAGTGGTAATACAATACAGGCATTTCAAGAGAAGATGATTTTGGCGAGTGATGCAGAAGAATGCAGTTAGCCTTACAGATTTATTGATACCTCCATTTTCCTCATGTAATCTCACAGATCCCAAAATAAAGCATCTCTTCAATACAACAAAGAAGAGGATGGAGATGCTGCCACTCCTATGTAAGACCTGGCAGGGTGATGGTACCTCCTGATTTCTAAGTACAGGTGAGTGCTTGAAATGGCCCACTGCATTAAGGAGGATGCTATTAGAATCATCATTACACTTCCTGCACTATAAAACTACCCACTCTATGGGACTATATTTCTACAGTTTGAAGTATAAAATCATCTGTGTGTTAAAAACCATGTGTAAGCCAAACAAAGTCTTCTGGAGAGATGCACTTTAGAAAAGCTGTGACTTGTAGGGGCAGAATATTAAGCTACAGTGCCCACACAGACAAAACAAAGTCATCTCTAATGCTCACAGAAAGACTAAAGTTGTGTACTACTGGGTGTACACTCAGTTTTTATTCTCATTTCTTGACAGTCATTGATATTTTGGCTAAATTCTCACTTCTACACCTCCTAAAGTTACATGTTTCTTTGTAAGACTGTCTTGGCTATATATTTTTAAAGGGAATACCACTCTCCACTTACAAGATTTTTCTTTCGTACCTCGGAAAACTCCCTTTTTGACAACTATCTCTCCATGGAATGTAAATTCTCATGAACTTCCACTGAAAAAGTAGTTTTCTTATGTAAATACTGAAGATACACGCATAACACTTAGCTACAGTAAATGACTTAGGAGACCTGTGTGAGAGTATGAAACTAATTTCACTGTAACTGCTTCCTCCCTCCCTAGTTATGGGACTACTGAGGAAACATGACCACACACAGACAACAAGTATAAAAGCCAGTGCTGGCATCTGTTAGTGTAGTACTTAAAAATGCAATCAGATGTGAGCATGTTTGACTACCTACTGTACACACATTACAAACCACTTGTGGTCCCATGACAACACCAAACACTTTCTGCAGAAATTTACTCTGAGAAGTCAGATTAGTGCAGGTGAATTTATCATGCAGAGAAATAATGACCAGGCTCTATTTTAATAGTAATTCACGCACGGTTGGGAAACACTGCAGAGTTGAGTGCCATTGAGAGTGAATAAACAGGTTATGGATGATGATTTGCTCACAGGCCTTGCTCCAGGTGTTTAAGAATCCAGTCTGTAACACTAGATGGAGCTAAAAGATCTTTTTATGTGCGCCAAGAGGCAACACTAATCTGCAAATACTTGACTCTATCATTAGTGCCAATTCACATGTTGTATTCTAAGCAAAAGAAAACAAAAACTCATTTACCATCTTTCCATCTACTGTGCACCTGCTCATCACTTGTATCTGCAACAAGACTGCGGTAGGGTATGAATGAAATAGTAAATTCCTTCTGGCTTTGTTTTCATGTAAAATAGCTCAGAATATAAGCAGCCATCTGTACCTTAAAGGAAAATACAATTTTCTATCAAACTGGAATTCTGATAAATTTGAAGATGTAACTTGATATCATACCCATCCTAATCAATGTCACAGCAGTGGGATGAGGTCTTCTGCATCAGGATACTGTATGATTTTCACCTTCATGAATATCATGAATAAAAATACAAACCTAAATTATTTGATATTGTGACCTAGGATGAAGTATGTGAAAAATTCTTCGGAACAGCAATTCAATTTTGTGTCCTCTGAGCAACATTAAGAACAGATAACTCAGTGCTCTGCTGTGTATAGATTCCTATTTCAATTCAGTTTTCTTGTCACTCTTTAAATAATAGATATAAAAATACATACTTCTGCATTCTACAAATACAAAACTTTTACAAAAAATAAAATCAATAATATTATTTTCTTAAAAATTGAACCCGAAAGAAGAGGAGTAATCTTTCTAGCCAGTAAAAAAGCAAAGGGTGGTAAAAAGCAAACTGGGGAATGGCAACAACTTTTCCTTTGATGGATGAAATTAAAATTTTCAATTAATGCTATGAAAGCTCAAAGAATAATTTTAGTCTCCTATATATGCTAATATTCTGCCTCAGTCATGACCTTCCAGATTTGACTCACTTGTACATAACAAGTGTTAAGAACTCAAAGAGCACGAAGCATCCACAATTATGCAGTTGTAAAAATTTATATTGTCTGGAATAGGTTGGTATTTTATAGGTTACAGGCAGGGCATAATACTTTTATTTAAATCATATGGCATTTTACTTAAAAACTTAGAAATCAATGAGACTATTCATGGGCATTACTTAAAACCTATGAGAAAGATGGGAATTGGTCATTTCCTTAGAAAAATCATTTTCATGCTAAGGATCCCTTTAATGATCCATAGACTACTGCATTAATTTGAATCTGCTTATGGCAAGGCTCTGGTGTCTTTAGGAATGGCTCACACATCATGGCAAGCACTGTAAGACTATGAAGAAAGGTAAAAATGGACTTTGGTTGCCTTGCTTTGTCACAGCAAGACAATTCATTATGTGCTAAAGGAAGAAAAACACAACAAAGCTTGTAGATGAGCTTTGATGTAAGGTAACACCTTCCAAATTACAGGGGACAATGGTAGGGAATGGAGAGCATCTGAGTGCCCTGAACATAGAAAAGGAAGAAAGAAGTGCAAAAGGGCTGATTCTTTGGTAATTGTGAAAGATGCCAACTGCAGCTGGCAGGAAGCAGAGGATAATAATGGGATAGACCAATGGGAAATGGGCATCAGGCAAAATAGGCCGGCACAAAAAGCTTTGGAGGAGTATAAGGTTATTCCATTCCACACATTTGCAAAGTGAAGCAGAGTTCTTGCCCAGCATCAGCACATCACAGAAGAGAAAATTACAGAGAGCAAAGGGAATCTGGACATTTTTTAATGTATGCTTAATTTCTTTCAGTGTTAGTATTTGAAATATAGAAATCAAAGGCATAAAAATAATTTGTACAAAAGGATATTTTTAAAAAAGCAACAAGAAAATTATATGCTGAATAGTTGTAAACAGTGACTGGAGGCCAGATTTACTTCTCTGCATGAAGTATATAAAACACAACAGATCTCTCCATCTGTCTGCATCACCTTCCGAAAGAGAAAAGTAGATAGCTGTAGTTAACTCTGCCAGATACCTGTGGTACTAGTGTGCAAGGGGCACAGTAAGAAGTCTGTCCTAGCTTTACCTTTTCTAAAATACAGTTCCAGCATGCACTGTGAACAAACCACACATCATATAAAGTGGAGACATCTGAGCTGTGTTTACTAGTCATCCAAAAATTATTCCGTAATACATGGAAACAATTACATGTCGTCTTCTGCATTTTTGATGGTCCTACATTAAGTGATGTCACCTCCTCAACAAGAGGAGAGAAAGCACAGGCCTAAGGGTGCAACTCCTGGTCCACATGTGCAGCCTACTCCTTGGCCAGGGTATTCAGGTTCAACAACCACAACAGAGAGCAATCCTCTTGCAGGAACACCATAATCCCTGTTGGAAAGCAGGACTGATGTGTCAAGCCCCAGCCACCAAACCTTGCAGATCCAACCCACCTCTCCTGAAGACACCTAGCTCTTGCTCATTGTTTTAACAACTCATGAGAAATCAAATTGCCTTCACCTTCTGAGCAGAGACTGCTCTCTTCTCCTGCTTGGCTTTCATTTCTGCAAGAAGTCCACTGCCCATGACTTGCACGCCGTACCTCCGGCCTCCTTGGGGGCTTCCTTTGCTGTCAACCCTCTCAGCTTTTCCCACCTCATCTGGCTGCACCTCCTCCAGTGAGTCTGGTGTCTTTAATTCCTCAGATCGCTCTGTACCACCATTCTGCTCTGCAGGCTTTACCTCCTTCTTGCTTGTGTCTAAAGCTGGACTTTTTGCAGCAACCTTCGGCGAGGAGGGCTCCTCTGCCACTGTTACAGCCTGGGGACGTTCAGATTTGGAGCCTCTTGATTTGATTAAGTTAAGGAAGCCACTCTTTCTTGAGTCCCTTTTCTTCTTCTCATCACCTGCTTCACTGGGCTCACTGCTCTCCGAGCTTTTAGTAGATGGTCTCCTAAAAAAAGACAGACATTTTAAATTTTTCTCCTCTCCCCTCCTCCCTCTCTTTTAAATAGTACCAAATGACTTCTTCCAGGCAAGCCAATCTTTTGTACAACCCGTATATTGCCCTATGTCCAATCAACTGATGGCTCTAAATTAAAAACTGGACAAATAGCATTCATTACACCTTGATCTTGAGGATTCTTGTGCCAGCCTTTTGCAGGGTATAATGAAGACAGGCAACTGTTTCATCTGCACCAGGCATCCAGCTGTTTCCAGCACCAGACAGCTCTAGCAAAGCTGTCTAAGCATGTATGTATTTGGTTTGCATGGCCAGGTTTTGGTAGCTGGGGGCTACAGGAGTGGCTTTTTTGAGAAGCTACCAGAAACTTTCCTCTGTCTGACAGAGCCAGTGCCAGCCATCTGCAAGACTGGCCCACTGCTGGCCCAGATGAGTCTATCAGTGATGGTGGCAGGGCCTTTGGGAAAACATACTAGGGGGAAAAACTCCAAAACTGTGCAACTGCAGCTGGAGTGAAAGTATGTGAGTGAAACAGCCCTGCAGCCACCATGCTCATGAAGGAGGGGCAGGAGGTGCTCCAGGAGCCAGAGCTGAGATCTGCCTGCAGCCCAGGGAGGACCCCATGTTGGAGCAGGTGGATGCCCAAAGGAGGAAGAGACCTTGGGGGAAGGCCACATTGGAGAAGGCTCATGGCAGGACCCATGGAGAGAAGGCCCCATGCTGGAGAAGGGGAAGAGTGTGAGGAGTCCTCCTGCTGAGGAGGAAGTAGCAGCAGAGACAGAGTGTGACTGAAGTGATCACAGCCCTCACTCCTTGTGTCACTGAGAGGGAGAAAGAAGAGAAAGTCAGGAGTGAAGTTGAACCTGGCAAGCAGGGAGGCGGGAGGGAAGTTATTTTTAAGATTTAGTTTCTTTCTCATTATCATACTATGATTTGATTATTTTTTTCCCCAAGTCAAAACTGTTTTGCCTGTGATGGGAACTGGCCAGACATCTCTGCCTGCCCTTATCTCAACCCACAAGCCTTTCATTGTATTTTCCTTTTCTCTGTCCAGCTGAGCAGGAGAGTGATAAGACAGCTCTGGTGGGCACAGGGTCAACCCACCATAACATACAAATTCATACTGCTCCATTTCGAGAGTGCACTACCTCTGGTTTATGTCTGACCATCAGTAAAAGGAGAACAACTGATCTAGGCACATGGTTAGCACAGCTTTTGGGAGATCTTGTTTCTTAAGGATCCTGCTTGAAATAGGAACTACTTGGTACAGCCACCTTCTTTCAATAAGGAACAGAGACGTCAATTTTTTGGTGCAGATGCTCATCCTCAAAAAAACCCAAACAAACAAACCAAAAGCCACCAAAAAACCACACAAAAAGAGCCCCTAAACCTCAAAATGACCCACCTGCCACTAAGATTTTCTACAGGCATCTTCTAAGCAAAGTATTCACACTTGAGAACTAATCTGGGTGCCTAACACACCTGCATAAGAGCACCCAAACTGGAGAGCAAGCCACTGGTGTCACAAATAGAGGAAAGGTCCTTAGGAAAGGCCACAGCCAGGGACAGGCAAACAGGGATGGTGCACGTTCACAGGGACATCTGAAATGAGTGGCTGGCAGGCACCCAAGGGAAGTACAGAAGAATGCAGAAGTCTGTCAGCACCCTGAACTTAACCTGGCTAGTCCATTTTTCTAGGTACCATAATTTCACCACTACACATAGTATATCACACATGGCTTCACATATCATTATAGATATTTATAACTCACCGTGGCTTTAAAACATTTCTTTTTCCTGACACAGGTATCACCAGTTAACACCTACTATTTTCCTTAATGTACGCCACATACAGCACAGAAAGGGTTACTCCAGGTTGCCTGGAAATCACCCCTGCTTTCACATTTAGTTATGTAAGTATTTGTGTATGTGTGTGTGCATAAACATGCATAAATGCAAGAACATCTAGATGCATGGTGCTGTAAATATACAACCAGCCACAAAGCAACGGCATGAGCTGTTTTACCTTATGTAAAGCTGAAAGAGATGTATCTTTCAGATTAATGTTTTGCCTAAACCTGGAGTACTACAAATTGGTCAAACATGTCTTAAACATTTTTCTCAACTGGCATAAATCTATGGTCATCAGTAAATGACAACACTGTATCCAACAGCAGTCCTTATTAAACAGGGACCCTCATGTGTACAACTAGCACTGGAGAGATAACTGACCAGTACAAAGCTCTGCTTCAGCTTTAATTAGCTTCACTGAAGGGTAAAATGAAGTCAACCAAATTATAAAAATATACAGTAGTCATTAATCTCCCTCTACATGGTACATTAAAGCAATTTATTTCGAAGTAGCCATTTTTAAGGGTGGGTAACTGAATTCACAATGTCTTGGCTACTAAAGTATTTTCTGACTGATACCACCAACCCTGGATATTGAGAACAGAAGTCAAGTGCTACTTGCCCAACTATCAAGACGGACAATTCTTTTAAAATACACTGCAAAAAAAATTTGAACTTACTTTGAATCCATTTTTGTCACTTTCTTAGTGAAAAACTCATCCACGCCTTCATCCACTCTCCCCATGAGACCATTCTGATCCCCTTCTGGAGGTACTCCAGCAGGCACCTGACAGAAGAAAAAAACTCTCTGGTATACAACAATCTAAGTATGTTTGTTCTAGTGATAACAATTAAGAGTTAAGACATTATAAAAATTGTGTGTGCCAACCAAACCTCAGTGCAGAAAACGGAATCACCACTGGAATTCCCCCTTTTGTCAGGCCAGCTGATACAAAGTAACAAATACAAAGTAACCCAAACTACCAGTGACAAATTGGGTGCTGCACTACATGAGACCAGGAATCAAATGCCTTAGGCTTGTGAGAATAGAGCGCTGGTTCAGTTAGACAAGAAAAAAAAAAAGGCAGAAAAATTAAATTCTGATCAAGTGGTGACCTGAGGAGAAAGTATTTTCAACAACCGGTTGTTTCCCTGTTTGGAGAAAAAACTGTGTTCTGGATTTTTGACCTAGAGATTTAGAGCTCCAGCAGGCTAACAGAGCTTTTTATAATTCATTCAATCTCGCACCCCCAAAAGCAGAGACTCTAAATACAGAATGAGATGCATCACTTCAGGAACCAAACACAGATTTTTGCCCCATGTCTGAAAATGGCTAACTTGTTCCTGGTCTTTGGCTGCAATGCCTACATTTTGAATATGGGTGACCTGAGACATATAAGCCAGGCTGGCTTAGAAATACCTGCCAACTGCAAAGGCCCAGTAAAGCTTAACTAGTGACTCTGTAGGCTCCTGAAGATGAAACAAGCAGTCTCCTATGGGGATTTCTTATGTGGTCTAGCTCCTGCACATGGCTTTGATGTGGAAAAGCTCTATTACCTGTAGAGAGATTTCCTTCAATTGACGTATGGAAACCTTTTAGGTGACCACAGAGGACGCCACAAGACTCAACCTCAGTGATTCTTGGTTGTACTAAGGACCAAGAATCAGTTTGACACAAAATAGCAGGATTTGTCATTAGAAACAATTGAAATCAAGGAATCTCCTAGTTGTCACCGTAACTCAGGAGTAATCCCAGCTTCCCTTTTGATGTGGAGTACATACTCTCTTCTATGCCTCTAAAAAGAAAAATAAACTCTTAAAAGTGGCTCCTCACATCAAACCCGGTCTCATTAAGTCAGGACAATGGACTTCATATGAACTAATGCTTTGACATAAGCATGAAACATTTTAGTTTCCATGGCTGAACCTTGTTAGAAGTCTAGTATTTATTTTGTTATCAAAGATAATAGTTAATATTTTGTTGATACTTGGCTGTAGCAATCTAATACTGATCTGAAAAGAGCCCACCTGGTAACAATTGCTTTGTTGCCAGTCAAACTGGCAACAGATTTACCATAAACCCCAGTTTTATTCTAAGCAACACAATGATTTATCAGATTTCCAACTCAGCCACCTTTGTTCAGCTGGAGCATCTGACTCTAGGCAGCAATGCACATACTAAGATCTGGGTTGGTCACACCAGTGAGCACCTCAGTCAAAAGCCTGTTATCACTGGCAATATCATTGGTGTCTAAACCAAAACATGCAAACTAAAAGTGGCTGATGCATTTTAACAGAAACGAGAAGCCACTTAAATATTGATATGGGAGGCCTCCAAATAGTAGGAGCAAATATGTAAGTATCAAATGCAAAAGCATCTCTTGAAGGGGAAGTAATTCTAGAATCCAATGATCCACAGCAAATGAGAAGATCTACCTCAAAAGAGAAAACAGTTTGTATCTGAAACAGCAGCAAGTTCCTAAAAATTAACTAAAGATGTACCCAAATATTGAGGGCCTGATAAGGTCCTCAAGGCACAGGATTTTCTTACAGCTGTTTATTGCAATGCCTTTCAGTGATCAGCATTAACTGTAAGACTAAATTCTGGTTTATTTTGTGTTTTACTCTCCTAATGCTAAAAAAAAGTTAAGTCTTCATTTGCCATTTTTAAATCTCTTTTTAAGCTTAAGTTTAAAAGTAAGCCTTCCAGGGCTTTGAAGCAGAAATACATGAGATGAACCACAATTTCTTTCATACACTACAGATTCACTTCTTTTGTTGTACTGAATCTTTACACATGAAGGAAGAACTCATGAGATTAAGAACTTGGAGAAAGGTAAATGATAAATAACTGTTTCATCATTTTGCATCAAAGTTAAAGCTACTTTGGAGTGGGTGGTGCTGAGGTTTTCTTTTTTCCTCTCTTCCCCCCCCTCTCTGAACACTCATTTCAGTAAAAACTCTGACAAAACTATAAATCTTTCTTCTGCCTGCCCATCCAGCTCAAGTTAAAAGTTCACATTTTTCCATTTTTCCTCTATTTTTCTCCTTTTTTTTCCTTACAATTTCAGCTTACAAAGAACAAATCTGTTTCCCAGCAAAATCAGAGAAGTATGATCACCTGAGACTCCTTAAATTACTAAATACAAATAATGGGAACTGCAATCAACCCAACAGATCTGTTTGAAGTGGCAGAAAAGGTCAAGATTTTGCCTCTAACATTTCAAGTGCTTTCCCTAACCACTGCTTTCTGTATTCTCAAAGTAGCAAACCCAGCAGCAAATCAACCCTGCAAGCAACGTCACAGTTCAGTCATTACTTTGGCCTTCAAAATTTGGCTGTTTCATTTTCAGAAGCATCAAAACAAACATCTTAAGTCCTTCAAAAATGTGTTTGGACTTGTTATGAGATCAGAACTCTTAAGTAATTAAATGGTTCATAAAAACAAGACAGGGACAAATGAGGTTAAGTAAAAAAGCTCCTTTTAATTTCCGCAACTAAATAAATTTCCAATTTCCTAATTAATTCAATAGGGATGCACATTCCCACATATCATAGGAATGCTTCTCCTCTACAAGGAGTAGTTTTTTTGTTTCTGTGGAACAAGGTATTGTATGTCCTAGTTCCATGCCTTGTAGTGCAGCTCTTGTCCCTCCCATGTCCCCACTCTTTCTGCATCCCTGTGCTGATGGCACAGGATGCGCTGAGTAACTTTGGAAGCAACTGGGAAAACACGTGCTTTCTGCAGCACTGGAACTGGAAGGCATAAACACAGATGTGTTTTCAATACATTGCAACAAATCCATCCTCCCTGCTACCTCTAACCTTCCCTGTAAAGCACAAGGGAATGGAAAGTTGGCTTGAATATTCCCTTTGCTTGAAGGTTTCTCCATTTGCAAGTGGTGCAAAAAGCACTCTATTGCCTGATATGATCTTTCCCAGTATTAGGGAAATTTTTAAGAACACTCTCTGTTGACAATCCTCAAGAAGAAGCAGAAGAAGCCATAGGCATTCATTACTAGGCAGCCTAACTCAGAGAAGCAATGGCTGCCCCTTGATAAGGGCTACTGATCCTATCAGTTGTGCTCTGTTGCTGTGAGATAACTGTAACTCCTCCAGATCTGTCCTTACATACCCTGAGGACACACCATCACAGAAATAAATCTTTATTGATGTGGTACCCCAAGGAAATGGAACTGCAGGAACTCCATGCACATATATTGAGTTCACACCAATGGCTTTCATAAACAGACAGTGCTCTTCTGTTTTGTTTTTCTAAGGCAGACTCCAGCATGAAAAGCAGATCTGTGACTATGCAGATTTGCTGGCCCAAATACCATTTTCAGTTAAGGAGCTGTGGGAAGCTGGGTGTCACAGAATAGCTCCTCCAAGAACTGATAGAAATAAGAATTCATGCCAAGTTACCACATCTTAATGGAGGCAGAAAAAAGGATTAAGACTTTAACAAACCCTTGCAAGATAATTGAAAAGTCTCATAATGTTTTGCGCACTTCCTGTAAAAGCTCCAAGTACCTCCAGAAACTGTTTCCACGAAAAAACCCAAAAGCGAAATAAAAAAGAATAAACATATTCTGCATTTAGGCTGTGTCAAACAAGACAAAAAGCTTGTGAAAGGGATAGCACACTGAAAGACACGAATATGAGAAGAAAAATTAAGTAGTTGCTTATGGCTTTTAAAATTTTAACAGTTGTCCTCAGTACATTGCAAGACCTGACTCACAGAAAAAAACAATCAACACATGACATTGTCAACAGTATTTTAATGTAGACTCACTGCTGCTTGGCTGGGCTGTTGCTTTTTATTCCTCTTGGGCCTTAATTTTGTAAAGTGTTCCAGTTTCCTCCCTTCTTCCGATGGCAGCTCTGAAATGAATCCAGAAGTTCGCTTGTCTGGCCTGCTGGAAGGAAATGGTGGGTCTTCTATGTGGATAGGTACTTCTTCCAGTGCTTTATCTAGATCAAATTCCATTTCTAAGAGAAATCAAAACTTTCTAATTAGATTTGACATGATATTTAAAACAAAAGACGTTGCCATTCCTCTCTTTTGTGGCAAACAATTATAAGCACATTTAGAGAACTCAGCCACAACATGTCTGTGAGCAGATAGAGCACTGTGAGCAACTATTCACTACCAAACACACTAGCAGAGTCACAAAACAAAGCAGCCAGTGTGGGCCTCAAATGCAATTCAGAGGGAGGGAGAATCACCTGTGCTTTTCAATCAAGAACTACCTAGAACTACCTCAGGCAAGCAAAGAAGCAAAATGGTTTTACAAAATTCTCACTTACCAAAAGCTCTGGACACTGGCCGGAGCATTCTACTGTGGATGCTTTTCCTTTTTGATTTAGGAGTCATCTATCCATATAAAACAAAAGAAAAATTACTTTAGGGGAGACAGAAGAAATGACAGCAAATCAGTTCTTCAAAGTTATGGATCATTTCAAGCTCTGATTGCACTCAACACCACAAAGGAATGGGTTTTTAAATCCCCTTTCCTAAACATTCAGAACTTGTTCTAAACTCACAAGAGAACTATCAAAACCTCACCTCTGTATTTGAGATCATGAAGGACAGAAGACTTAATTACTTTGTTCAGGACTGCACAGTTAATTACAATACCAGGAATAGTCTCCTCCTTGTTCTGGCTTTGATTTTTGATACAAAATACACTTCCTCAGTTCATTTGTTAGCGACATGCTACCATGAATCTATGCCTCTGGACACCACCACAGTTCACCAAACTTTCCTAGGAAAATGAGCCTTGTACCACATAGATATTCTTCAAAGAACAAAAATATTGTGTCACCATGAGCAGTATCTGCAGCAGACACATGACGTCCCTGGATTTTAGATACATTGAGAATAGGTGGAAAGTTACTTTGGCATATACTCAATACAGTTACTGAATTACACACTGTTAAGTCTCCTCATCTTCAAGTCCCCAGCAAAAATGAGTATGTTGCCTTAAGAGCACAAATACCCAGACTTAAGAGCCAAGTTCGCTGCTTTTGGAAGACAGTTACCTTTCTTTTCTTGACTGAACGCAAAACTGAAAATCTGCATGGCAAGAAGGGCAGCTTTGCTACAGGAAATGCACGTCACCAATTCTGAACCTCTGAAAATAGCTTACTGTTGTAAGACTTTTTGTTTAAACATTGACCTGCAGGTTTTCTTGAGAGTGATTTTAAATCGACTCAGATTCTGCAAACAGGGTCTCCTTTTGTGATAGAGTTGTACATGCTGGCTTCAGTGATATCCATATAATTCCATTTACTTGCTAGTCTTGAAGCCTAGTGGCTTCAAATTCTGGAGCATCAATCAGGAAGCTGTTACAGCTCACAAATCATTAACAGAACAGTTAATAAAGTTTAGTAGTATCAATTTATATAACCCAGAAAAGACAGAACTGGCATTGACATTTCAGTCAAATCAAGAACCGTTTAAGGCAAACATTTGCTAGTTTTTAAGTATGGAAAGTTCAGTGCATAGACTTGCATGTACTGAATTAATATTTCCAAAGTAGCCATGAGGATTATTATACCACTACTCACAAGTTCAGGGTTATGACAGATTTTTGTGACAGGACAGCTGTTACCCATCATCTCAAGATGAGAAAAGGACTTGAAGACAACAGAGTGGGTAGTTCTAGCACTGCCTGGGCAAAAAAGCTCTGGTTTTGTTGCCATGCACATCACTGGGGAAAAACGATACCTTCAGCTGTTGCAGGTTTCCACTTTCACATTTGACAACCAGCAGTAAATGACACAATAGTTTCAAGATCAGCCAGGAAGTAGCTGGTCACTTGGGTGGACCTACTCCGATACTAGTGACCAGGCAAGGTGCTGCTGCATGAAAAGGTCAAACCCTACTGTTAGAGTTACCAATAAATTAAATGTAATGGATTCAGTGGCAAGTGGCTGGAGAGGTACTGAGCTTTTTCAGCCAAAATTGCAGTGCATTGTGCAACAGGTAGGCAGCTGGGCAGCCTCTGAACTGCACACCTCAACAGCTGCCAATCCATCACCCAAATCTGAAACAACAAAGGCATCCCCACCTCTTGTAAGGAAGAGTCAAAACAGCTCAGCATTTGGGGGACAGCAATTAGAAGTCACAATCAGTAGTCCTGACATTTCCAGACATAGCCCATTTCTCTTTTGAAGGTATATTTGCATGCATTTTGGTCTGTTTCTCAATTTTTTGGTGATGGGACTGGAAGTTACACTGACTAGGATAATACAGCAACTCATGTGCTAAAGATCAGAAAGCAGGACAGAAAACAAGGATGAGAGTAGACCTCTGGTCACTCAGTAACTGCAGAGCCATAGCCAGTGTTCAGAGTGGCTCCTGGATGAACACAGACAAGCTGAGAGCTGCATCAGCCCAGGGCACCAATGTGAAACAGCACAGGGCAAGTTTTGAGTTTCCTGTGCAAAGACTGAAATTCTCCCAATACAACTGGGAACAGTGATTTCATCTTTCTTTCCAGACAAGAAAAATGCCCCCAGATGACCTTGAAGAGCTTGTGCTGATGACCATAAGCCAGTCTCTGGATCACTGCTTTAACTCACTGTCAGCTTGGCATGATCTATCAGCAGCTTGGTTGCTGGGGATAAAGGCAGAGGGATAGAGATGCTTCCCATTTGCTTTAACAGCATGAATAACAGCTCTACACACTCTTTTATTTGAAAACCTTCTGTTTTATAGCCTGTTTAGGAAGTGCACAGATGAAAGGCTTCTTGCCAAGTGAACTTTCTAGATCACACACAGAGCAAAATGGGTCAAAGCATTAATTTAAATAGGCCAGTGTGCTCTTTTTACAAAATATTAGGCTTAATCTCTGCTTAACATCTCAGCCACTGCACAGTATGCTACAGCAGCAGTGCATATGTCATTACTACAGGAGATATCTAAACTCCCCAGCCCAAGTCCCATTTCCCGTAGCTCATGGAAACAATTCAACTTTGGCAGACACACACCTGCCTTCCCATCACCTCTGCCCCCACAAGCACAATATATCTCTCCTTCCTTATGTTTCACTCATGGCTTTTACAGAGGAATAGCTGTTAGTATCAATCTCCCCTCTTTCACTTCCACAACTTCCAGGGACTTGCCATGCTAGCAGACCACCTCCTGAACTTCTTCCTTGTTTTCACTACTTGTCCACGAGCACGCTATAGGCTGCTTGGCAGACAGATGGAAATATTAGCTGCATTTTTGTATTTTGAGAGGACCTCTTGAAAGCATGGGTACAACTCTGCCACAGAGATCTCTGGAAATGGCTCCATGAATGTATTCTCTGCAGTAGAGGGGAGCAAGCAGTCTCTACCATGCTCCCCAAAAAAAGCTTACCTAGACACTGTTATGTGTCCATTCTAATGTAAAACTCCCAGGATCTCTGCCCGTGATCACTTTTCCAGATTCCTACCTTCTGGCTGTCTTCTTCTCAAAACTATCTGAGCTCTCTGGAATTTTCTGAAATTATATTTCCAGCTGTGAAAGAAAACTAGTACCTTGGGAATTAAAAAAAAACACAACTAAAATCACTCTGTTTTGAACATGAGAAAATAAAGTACTTTTAGCAACAGGGTCTCAGATACTCTATTTTTCTTGTTTATAAAGATAATTGAAATAACTCTCAGTGCGGAGGGATATGCTTATTTCCATGGTTTTTTCCCTCCTCCTCCTTCAAAGTAATTTATATTCAATCCTATTAGATACAGAGATGCTTTGTGACCTCCCTGTCACTTCCTTTTCAAAAGATTTCAAACAAAGTAATGAACTTGCTGCTCCCTCTTCGAATTCAACTTCCCAGCCAGTCTCCCTTCAACCCTCCTTCCTGCAAAACAGTGTATGGATTTTCAGCATCCAGAATGTGTTAAGGACTATTCTTCCATTAAGCTGGATGATGCTTGAATATAAAATCAAATCAACAGATTTTCCTTCCAAGCAGTAACATTTATGCTTGTATCTCCAATCAGCACTTTGCTTTGGTTTGATATTAAAGCCAAAGGATCCTTTAAATTCAGATGCTACGTTAACTGAACCTTTTTGTAAATCCAGCATCATCCCTGAGCCACTGCCTATTTCATTTGTAGGTGCAGATGGATGGCACTACAGTCTCCCAGGAGACTCACAAGGCAGTACAGAGGCAAATGGAGCACAAAACCAAACAAGTAGGCCAGAAACAGCAGAGCTAAAAAAATACTTACACTTGTACAGCAGAGAGTCTCCATGCAGCAAAAAAGAAAGAAAAAAGAATATGAATGGGGAAGACAAAGCAATAGCAGTTCTCAGGAAAGGAGGCAAAACCATAAACCACCAAAATAAAGAAAACTAAAGCCAAAACACTTAAGAAGTCTTAGCAGGAAAGGCAACATGCAGGAATGAGGTACAAATCCCTTGTATCTGGAGTTGCTACACATTTTGTATTTCCAGAAGATAACCAGACAAGGATGTGATCTCTCTTGTTTGATCTATACTGGGACAAATTCAGGTTTTCTGATGTTTGTTTCCAATATATGGTCCTCGCCAATGGTGCCAACCTGACACCTGCTGTCCCAATGTGCTGTGTTTTTTTTCATTTTGCTGGCACCAGTAGTGAGAAAAAGAATATAATTCTGTTATTTCCTAGTCTGAAGGAAGATTCTGAATTAAAAATCAGCAGTTTGCTGTTGAAAGCAGGCAAGCAAGGAAAACAAAATAAAGCCTCTCTTGAAAGAATGAAAAAGGATGCAAGTCTGTTTTCTTGAGGTTTAAATAAATCTATTCCAAAGCAACAGTATTTCTCTTTCCTATAAGGAGGTATAGAGGCACAGACTTTCAAGCACTTTTGGCACATTAGAAGAATACTGTTCCATTATTAAGCACCTTTCCTCTTCCCATCAAAAATTATAAGAAAAAAAAGGAAGAAGCACAGTCATCATATGAAATGCAGCAATGCCATATACCAGCTCTTCTATGGTTCATGATCAGTCATGTTCCTCTGATTTTGAGTCAGAAGAAACAATTATTAGAAGTGTGAGTGAATGGAAACTGCTGCCATAACAGCACTGAAGGCATTAGCAGAACGTTTGTGGCAGAAGTCAATAGTCACAGTCTGGATTAAAGTTCTTGACAAGAAAGTGCTACATGTTCTTCCACTCGGCTTCTCTCCTTTATTTTCCTACTGTCCTCAGAGTCAGTTGTTTGTTTGTTGGGGTTTTGTTTCTTTGTTTTCTTTTTTCGGTCTTTGTTTTCTTATACTTTTAGAAACTTTGGCTTTATCGAAGAGTTCTCAGCTAATAGTGATTCTTCATTACTCTAATTTTTGTATGCTATTCATGTACACATAGACTTTTACTGAATTTCTCTGTCGGAATCTAAGTTCCCTCTTCTCTTGCCCACCTTCTATGCTACTGTTCACTAAAGCTGCTCAGAGATTGGTGGGGAGACTACAGAATCCATTGACAAACATCTGAAAACTGAAACGATCTTAAAAAACGTTCTCCAGCACACTTCAAAAGTAAATCTGCAACATGGTTTCTCTTTAAGGCAGCATTCATGGCAGTACTCCAGTGGGTTCTGTGTATTTAATGCATAGACAGGAAAGTTATTTATACAGGACCAAAGTGCAAAGTAACACATATAAATGGAGGCAATCCCAGGTTTTGAGGGAGTTTACAGACTATGTTCCTTATCTAACAAGCCCTTTTGGAAACTCCTACCTTCCACTCTTCAGTGATCTCACCGATGTGAGTGCCACTACTGAGCCACATAAAAGTTAAAAGGTGCTAAACAGCTTGTGAGTGGGGAGTAAGGGAGAAGGAGGCACACAGCAGGCAGCAGGTTAGACAAGGAGGTATCATTAAGCAAATCTAAGACTAAGGGTCTTGCCTGGAGTCACCAAGGAATCTGGCTGCTCTGCAGGGAACCTAATGCCAGTCTTCAGACCCCTGAAGTGCTACAGATCATGAGGCCACTCAACCCTTCTGTGTGTTTGCTCTCAGTGCATAATTGAAAATAAGGTGATTTGACTCTCAGTGTATATGGGCCAATGTAGAGATGAAACGCCAACCCACAACCAAAAAATCCCAAGAAAATTAAAACCGAATAAAACCAGAAATTGGATTGGGGAATCATAACCAATGTGCCATTGGGAATTGAGATGTCAGAAAAAAATATTTTAAAGGATTCTTACAGAACATTTTTAACCAGTGCTATATCACTTCAGCTGTATGTATTTTGTGGGGTGTGTCTTTTTAAGAAAAAGGCAAAAGAAAACAAAGCATTTTATCACAAGTCCTGCTGTTTTCTTTTGCTGTAAGGAATCATGACCTCTAAAGTTGCCATGACACCCTTTCAGTCAATCAACATTTTCCATGCTTCTTTTAGTTTCCTAAAAACTTTTGACAGAGTTGTCATACATCTCATGTCTCATTAAAAAAAAAAATTCTTCAGGAATATTGTATAAAGCAGAGCAGTAAAATTGACCAAATCTGTTATGAAACTTTGCACGTGCAGGTGTCTCACCATCTATATAGAAAACTTTGGAAATTAGAAAGTTGCTATTGCTTACTTCAGCTACAGAAGATTTTATGACATGATTTCTAGAGTAAACCCCTCTGCACAGCTTCAGAAATTCAGCTACATACTTCCCACTAGCAGCAATGGTAACCCGAATCACTGTCCTTAGAACCTCCCCCTCCAGTGCCATTGTCCTTGGAAAGTTAAATGCAATTCTAAACTACGTGACAGCTAGTAGAGTATTTTACACTAGATAGGAGACCAAAACCCCTCACATGTTGGTTTAGAAACCAAGGCCAAGCTGCAATAGGCTTCTGTTTTTTGATACAACTGTCCTGAATGTAGCAGCTATGCATTTTTACGTCAACAGAAGATCTAGTCCTTAACTTTATATTTCAGAGTTCTGTCATCTATATGGAAATACTATATATAAATAAAAATAGTGGAAATAAATATGACATACAAATAATCCATATGTGAATTTCAGGAGGATGTTTGTTTATTTACTTCCTTTCCTCAAGAGCTGAATTTCTAGAGAAAAGGTTTTGAATTAATTCACTGCTATGGTTCTAAATTAATTCAATTCATCTCATCTAAACCAGTCTGACCTTTAGCATTACTTTGTATAGAAACACTTTCTGAAAGAAAAGGAGTAGCACTGCAATAAGATAAGCTCAACAGATTTGCCCTTGAGCTTGTTTTATTTTACTAGCCAAGAAACCTTTGCTTTTCTACATGCTGAGATGTGGCTCATGTACTCTGTGATATTTCAACCAAGCATTTCAATATATTCTTTTCATTAATAATTCTGCACTTGCATCTTTCAAGTCTTATAAAATTTGTGGTAATAAACACTGCTGCATATAAACAGTCAAAGCTTTTATTATGAAAAGTAAAAAAATCAGATGCATGAATTAAACTGAGTAGTTCCTAAAGTTATTAAACCGAATGTTCTGAATCAGTGTCCTGGAAGGAATTCTGCCTGCAACTACCACCTGCAAATAAAAAGCAAGTCTCCATATCAGTTCCGTTTTATACTCCCTTATGAAGAGGCTAGCATCCTCCAAAGCAGCTGGACTTCAAGATAATCAAAGAGGATGGTTCCAACTACTTTAAGTGTCATTGTTATTTTACTTAAAAACTGAGTGTTAGCAGAGAGCTACAACAGCAGGTCAGATGGCACAAACTACCTCTTCAAATCATCACCACCTGTTTTACTTGTCATTGTTCATTACCTTCAGCTGGTAAACACTGATACAAAAATTACTTTGCTCATGATCTAAGCTTCCATACAGTACAAATAAAAAGCAGTTAAACTCAGCAAATATGGAGTGGTGGACAACTGTTTAAGACAACTTAGGCAATTCTTTAAAATCACCTACCATATGTAACAGGTGCCTTGGGCAAGAATACCACTAAAGCAACTCTGAGGCAACATAAGCCTGAATGGATGTTCAAGCAAAGTGGAACAGAGCTTAGAGCAACCTCATCTAGAGAAGGCTGTCCCTGCCCATGGCAGGGGAATTTGGAACTAGATAATCTTTAAAGGTCTCTTCCACCTCAAACCATTCAATGATTTTGTGAACAAGAACTGTTGTACCTTTTTGCCCTGCAGCTTTCCAGGACAGAGAACCCATGTAGTTTCTGCATCTCTCCTTCCTTCCAACAACTTGAAGTGAACAGCTACCAAAAGGATAAGAAGTCATCCAGGCAAAACCAACCAGTCATCTTGCCACCATGGTTAGACCCTTTGGGGGCAGGCGATGCACTACTGGCAGTGACATTTGATAGACATGCTACAGGGAGACTTAACACAGTGAACCAGACATAGGTTACCCTGGATGGGGAAGTAGACTAGTAGACTCTGTGGTCAGAATTATGCTGGGAAGGTTTACTCCTGAAAACCCAGGCATACTTGAGCTGTTGCTCTTTCCCCACTAAAGTTTGCTTCAGACATCTTTTCAGTATGCAGAGTAAATCTTTATACACTTCTTAGATATTCTGAGATATACTAAACAAACCCTCTAAAATTTCTGAATTTTAAGTCCTGTCAGGATTAACTACATCAAGATATCTCCCTTGAGATATCTTGAAAACAGGAAATATCTTGGCAGGCAACTAGCAAATATTCTAAGATCTTGTACAACAAACAGAAATACTTGAGTATTTCTTTTCTAAAACAAACTAATAGAACAGGTCAATCATATTTACACAAAAGAGGGTGACAAAACTCAAAAGCTGATCTGTGGAGTGATGGCACCTAAGTGTGACACACAATTTAAATAATGCTGCTTGGACAGACAAGTTATGGGGCAGCACATGAGCCTAGGAAGGACAGAAATACCATGAAAGAAAAGAAGCCTACCATGCACAGCAGGGTTGCTTACCCCCAAGCATAGAATTGTGTGCTGGCTGGCAACAAAGCCCTGGATTCTGCAGTTTCTCAGAGAGTATGGACACAAAACCACCCCAGTTGTGTTTAAATAGCATGGTATTGGAAACGATGCACAGCTAAACTGTACAAAATAAAAAGAGGGTCTGATCAGCATTGAATGAAAACAATCTAACTTTTCAATCCCTTGGTCTTTCTCTCTTGCTCTTTTCTTTTAGTTTTCTTTAATATTTGTTTACTTGAAGATTTTTTTCACCAGTTTAAGTGCTTTTGGTTTCAGATCAGTATTCCAATCCTGATACTACTGACCTCAAAAACTCTTTACTAACACTAGATCTCACTGCAGCAATACATCCACCATTTTGGCTTTAGCTGACCTAAGTAACACCAGAAGAAAGTATCTGGCAACCTCTAAATTCCCTGTAGTTTAACAGAAAGATGTTTCGAGAGTAAGCTTGATAGATTTACAAATAGGACTGTGTGATGCAGTTGTCCATGAGAGCAGGGATGCGATTTGATGACTGGGAAGCTGTCTTTTAGCCTTTTGACACTATGCATGTTTGTTTTTATTTATTTATATATTTTGAAGTTCCTATTCTGCTAACCCAGTTCCTCCTAACCTCCTTTTCCTTGACAAAATATAGCAAAATGTAACAATACAACAATAGCCTGCCCTAACACAGACTTTTTTTCCCTCTTCCTGTGAGCAACTATTCTTTATCCCTGCAAAATGAGGTAGCAATTTTGCAGAGCAAAAAATGGCAAGCCTCATGTTCTTCTGCAAGAAGTGAGAACCATGACGCACTCTTAGTGAGACAGACTCATGCATGTGCTATTTGCAGTTGGTTCTCCAGATTTCAGAGTAAACAAGACTCTCCCATACAACACAGATAAGTACCTCATGCCAAGTTATTCATTTGAAGATGCTGGAAGAATCAAAAAGCAGTAGGAAGGACCATGCAGCCTATACAGAAAACTCCTCAACCATTTGAGACGGTCAAGGTGCCAGATTCTAAATGAAGTGAGAAACATAAAGGCTGCAGACAGATGTGTGTGACAGTAACAGCATTATCAGAGGTTATTCTCATGCTGTTTGCTGTTGTGTCCCTGCCAAAGGTCCCAGAGTATAGGTTTTGGCAAGAGCTACTCCAAAGAAGTTCTTGCTAATCTGCCATGGGAAATAACAAGAAGGTTCTTAAAAACACAGGCTGTGGGAAGATTACTCTGTATCTCTTTGTGCTGAACATCAACTGATTCCATGGCTCTGCTGGTAAAAGGGATGACATGAGTGCCCCCACCACAGCTTGTAGAAAGGGGCAACCTGTTAACTTTACCTAAGGCAGGTAAGTAAACTCCTCGGTGATCCTTGCTGCTGGTTGTATGGGCAGGCAAATGCAGGTAGAGATAGTCACCTCTCTCATCAGGTGAGACATGAACACGTAACATGTGAAATAAAATGATGGTAACTCGGTATCAGTAAGATAATTACTGCCACAACAAATCTTGGTCATCTGGGAATGAGTTCATTTTCTTCCTAGTACACAGTACAGTGTTGTGTTTTGGATTTAGCACTAAAATACTGTTGATACAAAGCTGATGTTTTTAATTGTTGCTGAGCAAGGCTTACATTAGGTCAAGGACTTTTCATCTTCTCATACAGCCCTGCCAGTAAACAAACTGAAGGCACAAAAGAAGTTGTAAAGGGACACAGCTAGGAAAGCTGACTCCAGATGACCAAAGGGATATTACATACCACATGGCATCATGCTTAGCTCATACAGCTGAGTGGAGGTGGCCAGGGAATAGTGGTCTGCTGCTTGGGGACTGGCTGGGAATTGATCAGGAGGTGGTGAACAATTGCATTGTGCATCACTTGTTTGGTATATCATTTTAGCATTACTACTATTTTTCCTTCCTTTTCTGTTCTATTAAACTGTCTTTATCTCAAACCATGAGTTTTACCTTCTTTTTGATTCTCTCACACATCCCACTGAGGGGGAGTGAGCTTTGTGTTTAGCTGCCTGCCAGCTTAAATGGCAACAACAACATACCCTACCCTCCATGAATCTGGGTCTAGAAGGGCAAACCAAAGATTCAGTATTACAGGAAAACAAGCACCTGATGCAGAAGTGTCACCATACAAATGGAATACCCAGCAACTGCATTTCACAATTCTCATTTTAACCTATGCAGAAAACAGCCTCCAGCTTACACTACCTTTATTTTTCCTCAAACAAGCATGCAGTGCTGTTATTGGAGGCACTTTATCACATTCTTCATTTAGTTCATATCATGCCAATAATGTACCTTAGACTATGAGAAACAGCTTTGAACTCTGAGAAATTTCAGTTGGTTTAAGAAAAACACACTATATCAATTACCCATCACCTCTTTTCACTTAGAGACCATGAAAAGACCTTGAAAGCCAGGTTTCTTTTAGAATGTTTAGGCTGTGAAAATGTAAACCCTCATAAGCCTGTACTCTGTAGTCTATACATGTAACATGTGTTGAATAAACATGGATAAGGACCTCAATGGGCAGTGAGGATGCTGCATAACTATATATAAAGGAACCCAGGAAAAGATAGATAACAAATATTCACTATTAAAATGAATGTATTCATAATACAAATGGTAAGGCTAACACACAATTTGCAAAGAAGATATTCACAGATTCTCTAAAAGGATCACACTGACTCCCCTTTTATTTTATGTTCCCAGCTACAGCACTCCACGTGTAGGGAAGGTCTTAGAGAGGACACTGGCCCTGTGCTGTGTTCCTCCTGGTGATATTTTTATAAACTGTCCCAGTTCGGGGTGAGTCAAATATTACTGGACTCCCACTGCAGTAGATTTGCTTGCATGCCTGTGATGGAGCCTTTTCAGAAGCCAAGAATGCTCTCACATACCATAATGCCAATTTCTAGCTTCCCACAGAGTGCTGCATTTACTACACATCAAAGGCCCATTTCTGCTAATGCATACAAGAGAGAAACTCAAGTGTCACAATCAATTTAATCCAGCCTTCATCCAGGCTGCTGCCTTTGCCCTCATCCCTGTCTGCTTGTTCCTGCCACTCAGGATCCGTTTTGTTGACTCAGCCAGATGATGAGTCAGTCTGTAAACTAACCTGGGAAAGAAATCCTCCGTAAAAAAGCTTAATTCAGCTGAATCAATTCCCATACCCAGTTTGTAGTGATGCTGTGTGAACACCAGTACAAGCGCGAGGGTGTGGGCAGGAAAGCGCAAGCTGTATGCAGGGAGAAGTCGAAATGCTCTTTTCAGCAAAAATACTGATTTTTTTTGCTGGATTAAGTCAGTCAAAGAGCTAGAGCTTTATTTATAGCACAGGAGAACATATGGAGTCCAACAGGAACTGGGGTTTTATTGCAGTAGGTGTTCAGTCTTTCATCCAAAAAGCTGAATCTGTCTGTCTGAGACAATTCTGCTGCAAGTAGAAAGAGAGCAACAAGAATCAGATGTGGAAGTACATGAGGGCATACTAGAGAATCTATACTTATTTTTCTTCCTACAGTACCACCCCACATCTGCCTTAGTATGTACCATGATCTTTTGCCAGTGAAAGCAACAGAAGAGGTTTCTGTTGTTTTAATTCTACTTTGCTATGCGGGCAGGGTAGAGAAAAGCTTCAGGAGCTTTCTTTTTCCATTTTTTTTTAAATACATTCAGTTCTGCGTGGTGAGTGCCATTTCTCCCTTTTCTCTGAAAACACTGAGGTCCATACAGTCATTCAGAACACAGAGTCCTAAGTCTTCACCTAGATACAGGACTCATCTGCTAAATCTTTGGCAATGGCTAGCTAGTACACTCTCAATAAAAAAACAAACCCCGTCAATCTAACAGCGTTCCATTACTCTGCAAATTTTCTTCTCTACCGTAAAGGTGAAATCTATTGATCAATAAAGACTAAAACTTAAATATGTTACTCATGAGATATTTTTGTAAAAATTTTCCTTCATTACAGTCACAAAAAAATTTCTGTGGTTTAAATTCAAAATAGATGAAAAAATGGCTAAGATTCAATACTCATTGCAGGCAGTCCTTTTCTATTAGCCACAAGCATTTTTTCAAACAATTTACCACCTAAGCATTTCAATCTTACACTGAAATGCTTTAAAAAAGAGCTATAAGCAAACTTCCATATTACAACCTACAATTCCTTTACATGTTTCAAACAGTTTCCTACTACACCTCCTCATAACACAAATAACCTCTGCTTTGCCCTGAAAACAATATGTATCCTGTCTGTATGCTTGTTTCTACCCATAGTAATAAAATTATGTTCCTGAAACAGGTATTTAAAAGATGATGGGTACATGGATTTTTATAGAAAAAGCTATTTCTCTCAGAACATCTTGCTAAAAAACCCAAAAGATTTAGAACATAACTGTTAAACACAATCTCACAAAGATGCTCCACTACCTTTTAATGGAGAATTGAGCATTATTTAATATCTCAACTTATGCAAAGAACCAATGGCTATAAAAGAATAAAGTACAACTAGAAGTGTTACGCAAATAAAAATCAGTTAGTATCTATCTACACAATTACACATACCAAGACACATGACAGTCAATCTCAGTACTTAATTTAAAGGGTACTTTAAATAAAGATAGTTTTAAAATTCATACATGAGTTTAAAATGTGTCACACTTGCTATATATGCACAGAAAAATTTAGACAAACCATACTATTTTACTAAGTTAATTTATGATTAAGTCTAAGCTGCAAAAAGCAGGCTATGGTTTTTCTTTTAATCTGAGAACAGTAAGTCATTTTCTGCAGAAAGATTTTCCTTTTCATCTTACTTGCACGTAAATTCTATCTAATAGCTTATTACCATCAATGCAGCTCTAATTAAACGTAGACAACTAAGACAGCTGTAGATTAGGGAAGCATCAATTTACTGTACTGCAGCTCAGGGAGATCAGAAACTCTCAGATGCATAATGTTCCAGCAGTCACATCCTATGATGGACCACTCAATCACTCCCAGCGTTCTTCACAATTCATTTAACAGACTAGCAAATTCTGGTGCAACTGACAAGTCTTTCATATTTTGGGCTCTCAGGCCACTGTTAAGGGCTGGATGAGAACCATACCCTGAGCTGAAGCTAATAAGCGTTAACTGCACAGTTTGGTACTTAGAAAGTCCTAATTCCCACAACAGAACATACTAGAAAATATATTTAAAAGTCTATTTTTCAGTGGTGTATTTAATGGGCCCATTTGTGATATTTCGTTCTGTCTTGGCTGTGTTGTTTATACCTATCTAACTTTGAAGACAGACAGATAGATAGATAGATAGATAGATAGACAGACAGACAGACAGACAGACTGACAGACAGGTAGATAAATGGATGGATGAGTAGCAATTTTCTGCTATGTCAGGGAAATCCTCCCACCCACAGCCACTCTGCACCCTGCTTGAGAATAGGTGGTCAGGCTCTGAAACACATCAATGCCTGTTCACTGTCACCAGCACTGGAGGATTCCAATCCTTATGCTGCCAGTCCAAGTGTTCCAAACTTTTCTCTGTTCCACTTTCAAACCACATATAAAAACAAATTGCTCATAAGCATTTTATTACCAACACAGCTATCTCACTCATAGTCATTTACCTAGCTTCACTGCTATATAATCTACCTGTAATCATAGAGTGAAAACCAATCCCAGATCAGTTTTTTCCCCAGATTGTTCAATACAGCTTCCAGGGATGCTGGTGAATAAAAAAAATAATGCTGTATATTTTACCTCAGCCAGAATACTGATGCTAAATAGGTTTGCTGAAGTAAAAAAGAACAAAGCCAACAGCCTTGCTGAAGACAACAGGGGTTTGCAAAACAAATCCCACTTTGCAATGGAAAAAACCCAGTTCCCCCCAAATGGTGGTCCAAGCTCAGTGCCTCTCCTACATGACCAAAATCTCTTTTGAAGACATCCTGACAGTTAGCTGGAGCAAGCTGATAGGGCTCAGAATAGGCAAGTCTTTCCTGGCTTCCCAGCAACACGATCAGACTCATCCCATGTTCCAAATTCTTTTGGCAATAGCAGATTAGGGTCTCAAACAAGCATAAAATCAAACTGCAATTCAATGTTTAAGGTTTGAAGAACACACAGTCAGGTGCATCATCTACTCAAAAGGCTAAGACCTGCTTTATCATCACAGTTAATAAGGGCTAGGGATTTACAGTGACCAAATGAGGCAGTGTTCTGGACTAATGCCATTTTGGAAGTAAGATCTAAATAGTTATTTCTTATTTAAAATTAAAAATAATCAGAGAAAATTAGATTGATAATTATAGTTCTTAAAACCATATGCGTCTCTTTCTACTATAATTTCTCATATGTTTCCTGTGCTGACCAGCTCACAAAGCATTCACTGATGCTCCTTTCAGAAGGTTCCACATTTCCACCCAAATACCTGTGCAACACCTGAATGCTGTCAGAAATCACATTATTTTTATCAAGAGAATATCTGAAATCCAGAGGATTTTCCCCAGCTGGAAAGTGCTGTCTTTGAAGGTACTAGCTCTGCACAGAAGATACATACTGAAGTTGCTTTTAAGTTGCAAAAAACTCTGTGAGAACACTGGCTCAGTAAAAATCCCTGTATTGCTCAGTATTTTGGGGCTATCTTGTTGTGTAAATATTAAAGTTCAACAAGGCCAAGTGCAAGGCCGTGCACATGGGTCAGGGCAATCCCAAGCACAATCACAGGCTGGGCAGCGAATAGACTGAATGCTGCCCTGGGGAGAAGGACTTCAGAGTGCTGGTGGATGAGAAACTCAACATGACATGGCAATGTGCACTCACAGTCTTGAAGGACAACCATGTCCTGGGCTGCATCAAAACCAGCGTGGTCAGCAGGTCGAGGGAGGTGATTCTCCCCCTCTGCTCTGCTCTGGTGAGAGCCCACCTGGAATGCTGTGCCTAGTAGTAGAAGCCCCAACATAAGAAGGAAAGGGACTTGCTGGAGCAAGTCCAGAAGAGGACTGTGAAGATGATCACAGGACTGGAGCACATCTCCTATGAAGACAGGCTGAGACAGTTAGGGTTGTTCAGACTGGAGAAGAGAAGGCTCCTGGGAAACCCAGCAGCCTTCCAGTATCCAAAGGGGGCCTACAGGAAAGGCAGAGAGAAATTTTTACAAGGGCATGTACTAATAGGACAAGGCAAAACGGCTTTAACTGAAACAGGATGGGTTTCAACCAGATACTAGGAATAAATTCTTTACTGTGAGGGTGGTGAGGCACTGAAGAAATGGGTTGCCCAGAAATGTTGTGAATGCCCCACCACTGGAAGTATCCAAGGCCAGGTTGGATAGAGCTCTGAGCATCCTGGTCTAGTAGAAGGTGTTCCTGCCCACAGAAGCAGATGATCTTTAATGCTCCCTTCGGCCCAAATTACTCTATGATTCCAACTATTTCTCTCTATATTTTTACAACAGCAACCAACATAATTTGCCATCAAGATGCAAAAAGCTGCTCTCAAATATGGATTACAAAAATGGACTCTCTAGCACTGACTAAGCTTACTATCTCATGTTTATTCGATGCTTCATTCTCTTAAGAAATTAGATATTGATGAGAATCTGTGTCACAAAGGTATTTGAGTATCTGTGCAAGATGAGGGTGAATGAAGAGAGTGAAGACAGATATAAACACTTCTGAAAATACAGTACAGTTAGCATCTAATGCATCTTTTAAACAGTGTAAGTATCATCACATTTCCATTATTTTAATGTGACCAAAGTGAAAGATAACAGCAGAGTTGATACGATGTTTCATATAACCATGGTGATATGAGATAAAGACAGGAGCTATTTTTCAGATTTCCAGTATTATTATCCTTTACAGGCTGTAAAAATATATTTAAAGGTGGAGGGTGTGGTGTCAAAATGAGCCCTTAGCTATTTTTCTACATATGAAGTCAGCATGCAAAAAACTAAATTACAGGTACAGAACTCAGATGCCACATATTTTACTGGGATGACTCTCCCATAGGAATTAGAGATCAAAATGACTATTGAATGTTGGCCACAGAAAGCTTCTGGAACTTAATAGTACTGGTGATGAGCCAGATGATGCAATCAGCACCACAAGCCTCACAGGGATTTGTGACGCTCAGACAAAAAGTGTATTGAATCCACTCCTGCTGAAGAAGGAGATTTGAAGAGATAGAACCTTTTTTAAAGTGACATTTCCAAGGAAGATGTGCTTTTGTTTAGTAGCTAAATGAGACCAACAGATAGCTGCTACAGAAAGGAGCAACCCTGCTGCTCCTTCTCTTGTGCTGTACTTGTCTGACTCTGCAGTACATCTATTCAGGGAGCTGAACCAACAAACCTTCTACAAAAAGATGCAATCAGGTTTTCTGCCATTTTAGCTTCTTCTGAAAGCACATGGCCAAGGAGCCAGATAGGAGGGCAAAGGACAAAGCCTGTCCCTTGCAGATGTGACCACCTATTAGACTGACTAATTTGTAATAGAGAAGCACTCCCTGAAGTTCCTGTCCACAGTAGAGTTCCTCAACAGACTGAGCTGGGTAGAGGGGAAATTGATATTGAAAGCAGTTCACAACCCACTTACTTGGAATCCTGTGGATTCATACCTTGTAGAGGATCTTGATATGGCATGGAGCCATCTTTATTACAAAGTCATACATGGGACTTTATAAGGCAATTCATGTTCAGCATTTTTACTGAATCTCACACTCCTAACTTGATTACTTTCGAAAATCTTGCCCCTCTAGGATCACTTGCAGACCAATCTTAAGGTTTTAAAACCTGTTCCATACATTCAAAAGATAATTAAAAAAACCCCTCAAACTTCTGTTCAATATCAATAACATAACTTCCAGGCAGAAACATTTTTTGTTACAGGTGAGAGTAGGAGGACAAAGGTAGAAAGCAGCATGCTGCCAAAGGATAGCATGGTCATTTTGTTACTGCAACTGAACTGAACCCCTGTGAAATTGTGGCCAGTGGAAGAGATGCTCACTGTATTAGCTTGACGGCAGCAGTGTATTCAAGGGAAAGGCCCTAGAATAGGTACAAGGAAAGGATAAGTGAAGAAATGGGAAAAGCGTTTCCGTTGCTGAACAGCAACATGCCATTCACAACAAATTCCAAGCTAACATTATTTCTTCTAGAAACCAATTACAAACTTCAGTTTTCTAATATCATGAATTTGCTAAATGATATTTTCAAAAGCATTTTTCCTCCAGTTACTGGCATACTTAACCAAATGCGCTGAGGAATGTGTCTTACCATACAAGTATCCAAATCCTCCAAACGTTCTATCTCTGTCAGCTCCTCAACTGTGATGATGGAGCGTTTAGTTGGTTTTTCTTCTGCTAACTCAATCTCCAGTGACTCTTGCTGTGGAAGTGGTTTGCCACGTCTGGTCAAATGGTCAGCCTGGAGACAATGATAAAGACAGGAACACATCAGTCAAACATAAAAATGACAAACAGAACCCAATAGAAAGTTTACAGAACTTCAGTGATCACAGAACTTAGAAGACCAAGTGCGAAATCCAAGTGTTACATGTGTTAGTCTTCACGCTGGGTTTGTTTTATAAAGAAAATAAAAGTGTGGAATGGAAGCTTTTTTCTGAACCTTTTTTTTTTTTTAATTAACAAACACAAAGACGTACAATTTCAACTAATATAATTTTCGTAATTATTCAATGGCCCATATCACCTGCTATTCAGAAAGCAGGACAGCTTTGTTAAATACCTCGGTTCTGCTTCACTGAAGAAACAGACAGGGAAAAGCTCTAACAACAACAGAATCCATAGTAAAAACTGTTACTAAGACCAAAGAGACTGTTACATGAACCACCCCGGATTGTACTTGGAATGAAGTGGGTTCATATTGTCATGAAAATGATAAAATATTTTCTAGTTCTTGGGACAACTAAAGAGAATATTAAATAACATCTATCAAAAGCAAGTCTTTCAAGACCAGCTGACCTAAATCAGCAGAAGCCTTCAAAGTGGCAACTAGGGAGAGCTGTAGTCTACTGTTAAACATCACCACAACTCAGGACAACAAGCGGATTGCCATTTTGTTAACCATCAAAAAGGGTAAACAGATGACCTGAGTCCATTTCAGCTCATTTAGTCTAATGTCTACTCTAGAAAAATCACTGGAGACCTGTTATGGATGTATCTTCAAGCATCCTAAAATAGCTACAATATCAATTAATGCTAAGTATCATCACATTAGGCAAACCGAGGTCTTGTCAGACAAGCTTTATTTTTCAAAGTTGCCTCAAATAGTACTGTGTTAATGGAACATACACAGACGTTTGTAGGTGGCTGAATTAGTAGTATGTGACACTCCAATTTAAGGAGCTGGCACAGAATTGTATCAGTGCATTTAATCTTTTCTGTATTAAGAACTAGCTGCCAGCTCTCAGATTGCAGATGTCAGAGATTACCAGTGCCAGATTAGACAGAAGTTCCTCTCCCAGCATTTCTGAGATCTGTACTCTTTAATGTTTTCACCAGTGCTATGCTACCTGACAGAACCTGCAGCTAGCAGAAATGTAGGAGAGTTAAATGGTGAAACATGTTACTAATATGCAGGCCAAAATGGATCATGAAGTAAATCCATTCAAATCAAAGGTACAGACAATCATTCCTTAGGAACCAAGAGCACCAGCAATAAGCTATGGACATAATCCTGAAATGCATCGAGTGTCAAGCATCCAGAGGATACTAGTGGGACGGAGGTCTAGTAAACCCTGCCCTGAAAATGAGCTACCACTGAAACTATGATGAAAGGACAGAATTTCTATCTTCTTCGCTACGTAAATCCAAGTCGTAAAGAATATCAGGAGAAAAACAATTTCACTCCTGTGTACAGTGTTGGTTAAAACATTAGAATAGTCAGCCTGGTTCTGGAGACCCTAATTTTAAAAGAGGATTTTAAGACAGCTGGAGAAAATGCAGAGGGTTGTCACTGAAGTGACTCAAAGGTTGGAGAAAATTACGTACTCTGCAAGAATCAGAGTATGTCCAAGTTGTGCAATACTACTGGACAGAGACAGCCCACTGCTCGTGCCAGCTGAGCCTTCTCCAGGACAAACGGGAACTCATTAAAGTGGTCACTCCCACAGCAGGCTGCTGCTGCATAGCTCCTGAGACCAGAGGCTGTACCTTTACACAATGCTGCTCTGTATTAGGAAGATGCATGCTCAAATAACACAGTGTTTTATTTTTTTAAAAAAGAAAGGAGAGGGAGCAGTCAGAGTGATTCGTTTTCTGTGTGTGAAGACTTTCATATAGAGGAAATAAAGAGAAATACATATGCTTCCTTTATCTTATGGAAAAAGGCATCTGAAAAAAATGATGACTAAAAGCTGAAGCCAGAGAAATTTCAATTAGAAATGAAAAGCAATTTTAATCAGGAAAATGACTACCCACTGATTTCTTTTTTTAAAAAAAGTACTGGATTGTCCTTACAGAGCCCCATTGTATTAGAAGTAAAAATGTTTTTCTATGGTTACACGGTTGTTTATTTCTTCTACTCTTGATGAAGCAAGTACCTTATAATAAATACCTGTGCCTCTCAACAGCTCAGCACCTTCAAGCAGCAAACAAGTGTTTCCTTTCCTATGTTCCTACTCCTTTCTTCAAAATGTATACTTACAGTTCTGAGGTAGCCTCGAGATATATTCATTCAGGGAACAAGATCTCAGCAGTCTCTAAAGAATGCTAAAGAACGAAATCTTACCTCTCATTTCACGAGCAACCAACTGTTATCATCTCACCATGACAAATACTGGCACTGTTCTTAACTAAGGGCTCAGTGCTGCATCCTGATGGCATTTTTAGTTCTAGATCTGACAACAGCTCAAAAGACAAGACAAATATTTAACACAGTGTCTTCCAAGGTTGCATCTTTCTTAAAGCAAGAGACGAGAAATTCAACATCATATTTCAAATGATGTCAGGATGCCAATGAAAATAAGACCAATTTCAAAATAGAATAGTGAAAAGAGAAACCGAACAAGTTATGAATGTAAATGGAATTGTTATGGCATATTAGATAATATAATACTCACCAGTTTGTGATGGCAATGGGAAAGTGCATCCAGGATTTCATCTACAACTCGGTCAGACAGGAAAGAAGCCACTGTCAGCTTTAGTTCACTGTGTGAGGATTAAAAATGAGAGAACTTTTTAATTCACGTAGGAGAATTTCACCTTTATTACATGTTCAACAGTGTGACGATTATCCACAGTGCTGTCACTTTACTTAAAGTAAAACATTAGAGGGTGTCAGGACACATGACTGCAAGTTTCAGAAATAAACTCATGAATCACACAATAAACACAGGAGCCTCTGTACCATATTTAACCTGCTTCTAACAGTTTTCCATGAGATGAAATGAAAACATCTGGGGTAAGAGAGCTGAATAAAAATTAGAAGTGAAACTCAGTAAGGAACATTCCACCACTGAAGTCAAAGAAACACGAAACTCAGAGGAATGGGATTAGGACAGTGCTGCCTGTTTAAAACTACTACACTGAACAACCACAATCCACTCATCTCCTCAATTCCTTTTTGTTTTTGTCTGCCAGATGAAGGACAAGTGTACACTGCTGGTTCTCCAATCTATGCCATCACAATTTTGCTTCCTCTTTTCCACTTTCATCTCAAGAACTTCATGTCAGCCATTTCCACTACACACACATACATAGAGCACCAACACACCCTGCACACTGAACTTAGGTTTCACTGGTAACTCCCTATCAAGGAAATGTGTACCCTGAATTGCTCCCTTGCGGTCCCACCTTTGGTGATAGTACCAAAGGCTCAGGCTGTGAAGGGCAGCTGATTTGGAGCTGACAAGCACATCAGCCTGAGCTGCCACCAGCAGCTCCATCTCTCCTGCCTCTCTGCTTTCAAGGCCAACTGTTTCACCTGACATTTGCCAGCAAGTAACATGATTCTATTTTTTTTATGTATGGACTGAGCTGCCTTGGATTAACAAAGCTATTTCTGTCCATGGCTAGCACTACTGCTGCAGAAAACCTGGAGAAAAAGGTAAGAAGCTCCTTGGAAAGACAATGCAAATCATAAGGAAGTAGAATGGTGGCCAAGCTGCAGTGGGAAGAGAGTGAAGGGATCTCTCTCAGCTTCTGACATGGATTTCAAATAAGGCAGGAAGGGTAACAGCGTGACACCCTCGCCCCACTGACAGTTCCAGCTCCTACAAGTGGAAGAGGTATTGTCCCAGGGTCAAGATTTGTTTGATAGGATTGAAGTGAAGAAAACTTTCTCCGTGAACCAATTTAAACACTCTAAAGGCATAGCTAAAGGCTTTAACACCTTTTCCTGACTATTTTGCTGTACTCTGCAAAAATAATTTTCAAGTCTTAGTTTTCTTCTTCTGCAAGGATATTACCATCACAATACAAAATGACATGCTTTTCCATCAAGAAGAAAGGAACTGAGAAGGTTTAAGTACAGGTCAATCACAATATACTGCGTAAGTATATTCTCTGGTATACTTCTGATACTAAAAAAAAAGCAGTCATAGTTCACATAAAAGCCTCTTTTTTAAAAAAAGACAAACTAAGAGTTATTTAGGCTATCAGTTTCTCTTCCAGGTTTGTGAATTGAATATCCAAGTTTCCATTTTTTAAGTATGTCTGTCTGCTGTGCAAAACTGCCATATGAAGTTTTAAAGTGGTTGCTACAGCTACAGGACAAGATCCAATGCAGCAGCAGACTGCTATGAGTCAAATCAAATAGTGGACTTTTTTTTCTATTACATAAATTCAGTGTTACCTGAGAACATAAAAAGGTTTTTAAAAAAATCAGTCATGAAAACATTGCTTGTGTACCAAACCCCAAACCCTTAACTAAATAAAACAGAGCATATACATTAATGATCTAAGCTAACATCCCTAGAAATTCCAAATATATGAATGTCCTGAAGTAAGTTTACCCGACCTGTAGAACGATTTCCTGTTCTTTGAATGCTGCAATACAGTTTCTCGTTAGTCACAAAAGCATTCCAAAATTCTTCTACTACACAAACATACACACCCACCACCCAAATTCCAAATCCTATGATCAGTTTTGTTATATTAGTCTTTTAAAATACCTAATTTTATTGAGGATGTCAATTCCAGATTGCTCCAAGAGGACATTTTTCACAAAAGTGCGTGGGATGGAAATCTTCTCAGTGCTAGCCTCAATCAGGTCCTCACGGATGCGAGCTTTCTTCATTACATTTGGGCAAAGGTTTTCTGCTGCATCCACCATAGACTCCAGGAGTGTCTGTGGCACGGCACAGTAAGCAAAAAAAACCCATTAGATACTGGGATTTACCTTAGCTGGAAGATGACAGCATTATTCTGGTGAATAGCACTACAGTACTTTTAGACTTGTAGTTTTTACAGTTCTTCTTCCTACTTTCCAATCCATTCTGCAATCCAGCTGCAATATAAGGCATTTTACAAAATACAGCTTTGAAAATCAACATACTTGTTTAGCAAACGACTCACAACTGTCTTTCTTTGCCTTTTCAAATACGAAACTTCTCTATGTTTAACTGTCAGAACAATAAATTAGCTTCTCTTGTGCACCCAGTACTGCAGAGGATGCCCTGCTGCAGCTGCCTTCCCTCTAAACTGTGCCCTGAATCAGCAATTTCCATCAATGCTCCAGACATGCCAATTTTTAGGAAGCACCAGTATATGAAGAAAGGAGACTCTTGATAACTCAGTATGCTGCATATGACTGGAATATACTAGCCAAATATTAAAAAGTAGCTACAAGTATGATTTGCAGTGGGCATGCAAACCTTTATTCTATGGATCTCATTTACATACACTTAAATCCACACGGAAATTTAGGTGCAGCCAACAACTTTTATTCACACAGAATCACAAAATGGGTGAAAGGCTGGAAGGGACCACTGGAGGTCATCTAGTCCAACCTCCCTCCTCCAGCAGATTTCCCTAGAGCGCATTACTCAGGACTGTGTCCAGACAGCTTTTGAGTATCAACAGTGAGGAGACTCCACAACCTCTCTTGGTAATCTGTTCTAGTGCGCAGTCATCCACACAGTAAAGAAATTCTGCCTCATGTTCAGGTGGAACTTTCTGTGCATCAGTTTCTGCCCATTGCCTCTTGTCCTGTTGCTTGGCACCACTGAGAATAGTCTAGCTCCATCCTCTTGATAACCTTCCTTCAGATACTTACTTATTTTTAAAAGATCCCCTCTCAGTCTTCTATCTGGCTCAGTTCCCTCAACCTTTCCTCACAAGTGAGGTGCTCCAGTCCCCCAACCATATTTGTAGTACTCTGTTGGACTTGCTCCTGGAGTTCTATGTTGCTTTCTTTTCAAATGACTGATCTATACCCCAAACCAAGACAGACAAAAACCATATACACTCCAGAAATAAGACCATGTAAGCCCCTAAGTTCTTCAACTTTATTTTTGTTAAGAGTAAGGTCTCCCTTACTGAGGGCATAAAGTCAACTTCTTCCCTCTTAAATTTTCTCTTAGAAAAACCTTTCATAGAAATCCTTAATGCTATGGAGTTATGTCAGGAAGCTCCTTTCAAGTGCATTAGATTTATCTCCCATCTGCATCTGTGAGAAAAACTAATTCTGGTTTAAATCCTATTTTATACCTGCTGGTTTCTTTTCCAAACACTAGCTCTGACTAGAAGGCTCAAGAACTCTCACTACAGGCACAGGTGAGGGCTCACAGTGCCTCACATAATCATCTATCTATAAACTTGTGTCATGAAAAGTGCAGGAAAGTTCTAAGGTACACACAGAGGCATCAGGATGAGTCAGAGAAACAACACTACTATTCTGTTACTGAAATGTTTTTCCTCCAATTGTTTTCCATTTTTATATCCAAAAAGGTTAGGGTACACAGAAGGTATAAAACAATCAGCTGGTCATCTGGAAAACTAAATTTTAAATCCATACTCTTTTAATTATATGCTGATATGTACCCTGTGTATAGTAAAACACATTCATTGATAAACACAAGGCAGTATTTTCTGGTAAGACTGGAAACTGTTGTTTGTTCAGGTTCTCTCCTATATCCACCTTACTTCATCTCCAGTTCCAGCAATGCAGGAAATCTATTTTAGGTATCATCAGAAGTCTGTTCAACCAAAAATTAATTTTCCACCAAGTAACTTGTTTCAGAAATTGCAAAAGGCCAAAGCTCATCAGCATGGGATTTAAAAACAAACTGTCTACGCCATTCCCAGCATGAAGTGCTACTTAGAAAGACCAGTAAGAAGGTGTTTTTCTCCAGCAGCTGGTCCTGTTGCCCAGTGAAGTTGTCGTGCTGCTGCACTCCAGCAACTGTGAAGTCTCCTCAGTCTACAGTGCCTCCAAAGTGGCAAATACAAATGCACTTGCCCTTGGTTCATGCTTCAGTGTAAGTGCAAGACTTGTTTCCTCCAACTTCAAACCCTCTAAAGTGGGACAAGCAGCAACTATTAGCAGACATCAGATTTTTCACCATATGACATGTCACATGAAGGTTTTGAGCAGTTTTTTAAAATCCAAAGGAAGGTGGAAAGAAGAAAGGAACAGGACAGAGCCCTGTTTACTGATAAGGGCCAACATGTCTCCAGTAAGACTGGAGGTTGATAACCAAACAGAAAATAAGTACTTATAAATAAAAAAATGAAAGAAAATAATAGTTGCATTGGAATGGTATATTCAGTAAGTCTAGGTTTAACCCAGGCACTTTTAAATTGTACAAAAAAACTGAATTGCATCCCTGGAAAATTCTACTAGGTTTCCATTTTCTTAGTCTCACACTACAGGTAAGGGACCTCAGTTTCAACTCCATTGTATCAGAGCTTTTTTCTGTTTCCATAGCCCTACCATAACTGGCAATTTTCACATGCAGATGTTGAGCAAGAAACAAAAACACCATTGCTGCATAATAATTTCAGTGATTCCAAGTAGCATCTTTCAGTCTTTAGCTCTAACAGACTGAAAAAAATAGAATGATTTTTAAGTGTAGATTCACAAGGACAACAAACCAACATGAAGCAGCCACAGTGTACAGGGAAGTCTCATTGTTGCAACATTTGATTTACAGTTATAAAGGACAATTGCCAAGAGCTTGTTTCTGGGTTCCCAAGCTCTCTACAGTTAAGAAGTCCTCCAGCACTCACTCCTTCAATTCTCCAGAGACTCTGGGACAGTAGGACTACGGAAGAGCTTTTCAAGTCCCTGCAGCCATATTCACATGGAGGATGAAGAACTTAAATGGTAGAGACATCTGAGCAAGGTAAAGGACTAATGAGAGTTCCTGACACATCCACTTTTTCCATGGCATTTATTCACTGGGTGCAAATTTGTATTCTATCTTGAAAAAAATTCTACAGCCACTCAAGAGTTACCAATGTATTGCAATCATAACAGTAATAAAGACTTGCTATGTTGAATTACAGTTGCAGTCTAAGCAGTCTTTTCAAAAGGATCATGTGAAGAAATGCTGTGTGAAGGTGTCAGGGGGAAGTAGAAAAAAACTAAAGACTTCTCTCAAAAATTTCAGAAATTATTTTTACTCAAAAAACCCTGAGAGAATGTGCAATTTAGAAGCCAAATAGAGTTTTGATCTCATCTTTAATTGCACAACTGCATGTAATTTCTTCAGTGGTGGATTTCAGCAGTTAGTTTCACATGACTCTTTCTGTATCTATAGAAACCTTCCCTTGCTTTCTAATTCTATCCCAAAACCTTTCACTGATGGAAACTCATAGCTACCAATATTGACTGTGAAGAGACACACATTTCAGTCACAAGAGTACAAGTGCCAGTGACTAGGTGTGCAAAAACAACAGAATGAAGTACTGGCCACAGTTAAAGAATCTTAACTTTCACGAGAAAGATACAGTGAAAGCAAAAGGACTGGAGGATCATGACATCAAAAGAAAAAAGTGAATCAGGTGATGAAGCTAACAAATCCTTTACACTAGAATGGAATTTAGGCAGGCTATTTCAAGAACTCCTGATCTTACCAAACAATCATCCCCTGCCTAGGCTCTACTTCTTTTGCTTACTTTTTCTTGGGCTTTTGGTGATCAAATAAATCATCTCTGAGTTCTGTGTGTCCACAGTGACACCAGCAGGAGAAAAAAAGTGCATATAATATTATAATTTCTCCAACTCAACTCATTCCAAGATATTGCTTTTCCTTACTCTAACTTCTTCCTTCCCCTCTCTTCCCTTCTTTCAGTTAAAAAATCTCATATGTGCCCAAAGAATGTTTATTGACTTTATCCAATTTCCAAATTTTTTTTTTTAGAATCAGGTTGTGGTTGCTATGGAAGCTAAAAATCAAAACTCCATTTACAGTACACAGGATGATTTTCCCCCAACAATGACAAAACCAACTGTCCTTATCTGAGCTCCCCGCCTATCTTTACAAATAATAAACTGCTTATGATGTTTTGAATTGATGTAAACAATTGGGAAAAAAAGTCCTAACCGAAGTTCAACATTTTCTCCTCCATGCGAAGTACACCACCATATAACTTGGAAGGAAACCTTTCAGCCTTAAGTGTAAAATTAATAAAAATTAGTGTTGGAATATACAAAGAGCATAACAACTTTATAGTTTCTTGTAAGCCACTTAAACTGGAATGCCACACAAATCAAAAGTAAATGTAAAAGTTAGAACGGGTGAGCTAAAGTGCCTTTCATTGTAAATGTGTAAAAGTATAAACAGATGACCCATTAACTCAACCTTATGCCAGGAACTATAAATAACATATTTACACTGAAGAGGCTTATTTTTTTACCCTTCTGTAAAAGCCTCCAAGATGAACTTATCTAAGTGTCTGGGCACAAGGGTCTGACCTGACTATTCCCACCCCAATAATAGCCCAGAAGTTCCTTTGGGAAGAATCTTATGGATAAATCACTTTCATGTCTGCAGAAATCTCCACATTATTTCATATAATGGGGAAAGGGAGCAACATACTAAAAATCAAGCACCCTTTTCCTCTTCATTAACTTCATTTCAAAAAACTAATTAGCAGTATGATATGACTATTCTTTTTCATTATATTCCTACTGACTGAAGCATTTCCATGTCATTTCAACTGAAAGACCAAAGAATCTGAAAGTGAAAAGTTTAAATACAATAGAACACAGGCAAGGCAGCTTAGTCATAAACTCAGGTTGATCTGAAGCACACCAGATCCTTATTTTTAAATTGTTAAAATTCCCTCACCTTGTCTTCTTTCTGAACTGAGACCTTTGCTCATGCTGTATGGACAACTCTGCTTGTTACACAGTAAGCACTAATGTAAGTGAAGGTTAAAATTTCTGAGCAGAGGCTGGCTGAGCACAGGTGAAAACATCAATGACATCTATTTAAAGAACTGACGTTTGACAAGCAACTTGTGAAAAGACTTCTTGTAAAGCTGCCTGTACTAATTCTTTGGGCACTCTCAATGCATACAAGTTACCCAAATCAAACAGTAAAGTGGAAAATCTGCATCAGAATCAAAAGTGGTCATTGGGGAAACAATTCTGCAATGGAGTCTACAGAAAAGCAGCTTTCACTCCAGTGGGACAGCTTAATTACTGAGCACTTTTCTCCGGGGCATAGGGCTTCTTGGAGTGCTTCACAGTTGCCTCTGTAAAGGGCTGAAGGAGCAAATGATTAGTCTTACCCTTTTAGAAGATTAAATAAGATGATAATAAAACAGTATATGCTTCTTCTGCCCACTGAAAACACTAAATCAAGGGGTTTTTTTATTCCAACTGAGCAAAAATCCAGTTGGCCCAAAGTTACAAGAAACTAATAATGAAAAGACACGTTACATGCAAATCTCCTGAGAAGTTAAAAAAAAAAATCAAGTGTGGCACATATGCATTTGGCAACAGAAAACCTCAGATTTAGTTCTTTCTGCATATGACAGATGGTAACACATCTATCCACAGACCTTAAGTTGCTCATCCACCACTCTCGTGACTTCTCCAGCCATGGATTCAAGTGTCTCTTGGATTGGATTGGAGAGTGAACCATTCGCTCCTGCCCAAGAAGCTCCACCGAGGTGATAGAGATTTGGCAAGAGCTGCAAGACAGGAAGAGTATCTTCAGAAAGTAGGCTCATCACTACCTGCCTTCAAATTAGGACAAATAGGAGAAAACCTCTTCGGCTAAATCAAAGTCTTTATAAATTAGAATTACCTTATCACATTAAGTAACTCCTACAGCTGATCATCTGAAGAAAATACTCTTTTGTGACATATTGTTATTTTAACTCTCCCTCCTCCCCCCAAAAAAGCTTAGAGCACACACAGAACTGCTCTCAGCATTGTCAGTATGCTGGGAAAGGCTTACTGTTTTGGAGTTCTTGGCGTCCCGCATAAGCCGTTCTGCAGATTTGACATCTTCCTGTACAGCATCAACACCACAGTTTCTTAAAGAGTTGAGATGATCTTGCACTTTTACACATATTCTGTCAATCATCTATTTGAATGAAAGAAATATAAAAGATAAAACATCAGAATGTTGGTCGAACACGAACTCAATCCAGTCCAGGCAGAAAATCAACAGTAGCATGATGAAATTTGTAGCGACAATATAAGAATCTGGAAATGCATGATCAGAGCTTGGAGGTAGTTCAATATTACTGAAGTACTGTATCTCATAAAGACACACCTAAACATTGCAAAAATAAATAAAATTTGACCATTTGAAAAAAATGCTTTGGAATATTTCACCAACAGTTACCTCCAGGATAACTGCAAATAATCAAGTTATCCTGTTGAAGTGTTGCTCTGTTTTTTGGAGCAAGTTTAATGCTGAAAATGTTGATATATCTAAGACGTTGGTCTAAAAGTCACTGAATTGTTAAGAAATTCAGACAGTAAAAGAAAGTGATGCCACTACCCATTCAACAAACACTAGCAGAGATTTCCCCTGTTTCAGCAAAATGCAGTTGCACAGGCTTCTGCAGTATTCTTTTAAAATGTAAATATTCCTAGTTGCAAGGGAATTAAAACTACCAAAGCAGAAGTTTCTATCAGACCTTTCACAGTGGGATAAATTGAACTTAATCTGTATCTGCAACACAATTCATTCAACACGCTGAAAACACAGGGCAGGTGGTATATCTGTATCCTTACAAGACAAACCAATAAGAATGCCTGACAAATAGTCAGCTTTGATTAAGATATATGAGGCAGGGAGATATAATAGTTAAAAGTCTTTATCAGCCCACATAGTGTTCATTAGAACTGGCTATTTGACATTTTGAAGCAACATTTGAAGCGTCACCGTCATATAAAGTCTACAGTTCTAGCATCTTATATCATTAGCAATGAGAACTGAAGTAATTTCACAGCATGCTCCTTCCTGCTCCACATGACTCCTTCTCTTCAAAGGGTTTTGGGTGGGTTTTTTTGTACAAATACAAAAAGCTAATTAATTATTAGACAGTGGAAAATCTCATTGGGACATCTGGATGGAAAAAAAATATGTTCTGGGAATAATAATGCAATTCTACCATCCTAGATAGTCTTTTCCAGCTATCTTTTAAAAACGTTTCTAAAATACATCCTTAGTACACAATTTAGTATAGAAATGAGTAACTTTACTTTCAAAATAACAATCAATTACATTTCCTGAAACTTGATGTGTGTGTGGTGCTGGAGAAAAGCACAGTTAAACCCAACAAGTTATAAAAAGATATAAATTTAATTCAAATGGACATTGTTAACTTGGGGGAAGAAAGGGGCATCAGAACAGATAAATTACTAGAATAAAAGAATGGTTTTAGTGATTGTACATCTCCATGTACCATTTTCTCTGTCAAGAGGTTAGAGTACAGTTTCAGGTTTCAGTAATAAAACTCTGTCCCATTAAATTTTAATAACACAGGTAGAGAAAGGTCACTTAAAATTATGTCATGAAAAAAAAAGGCAGAAAACAGAGAGAAATTCCATTGACCCAGCTGAAAAGCAAAACAGATACTCCTTTCCTGTTTGCGTGGGAATATGGTTGATACAAACAAACAAAGAAGGAAATTTAAAACAAAGGCTGTGACAAGTTTTATTCTTCTTACACTACCTTTCTTCTTTACTTGTGTACTGGAGCTGAAAACAGCCCTGAGGAGTTCTGGCAGGAAAAGCACTAGTACAGAGAGAACAGGAGGCTGCCACAGAAAACTTGTAGTTCTCTCCAGACAAAGGACAAAAAAGCAGAACAACATGTGACATTTAGGAAACCCGGTACTGGAGGACAAAACATAAAAGCTTCCCAGCTTTAAGCAATACTTTGGGTTGCATTAGATAGGAAGACTTCTCATTTGCCCAGTCTGTAAGGAGCACAGAAGGCTTTTACCTTCCTTTGCTCCCTCCCTCTAAGTACAGCTTCCAATTGGTGCCCACAGTTCCGAAGGTATAAAGTAGATGATGATCTGCTCTCTAAGGCTACTTGCTCCGGAGGTACCTAAGGGCATGTTTACATGGTTGCTCAGTGCAAGGCAGAGGCACTGCAATTGACTCAGACACCAGAACTGGCACAGACTAGTGATGCTTGTCACATGGATAAGAGCCTGCTGAAAAGTCAGACTCCTGAGCACAAGTGAACTGAACTGCTCCTGGTTTCAACAGTAGTTCGCTTAGTAACAGCTCAGATCTTTCTCTACACAGTACTGCTATATATAAGACCTCCCCCTCACAAATGCTTTCTTTCCCTCCAAATATATTATCATTGATAATTAGTATTTCTTGGAAAACAGTATTACCCATGAGGCATATCTTACTTTAAGGTACTCAGACAAAATAAGAGAGAACTCTCTCCAGACAGATTTTAGGCACTGAGAAGCCCAGTAAGGAACAAGTTCTGACCTGCTGAGTGGTACTGGTGACAATGCCTTGCTGCAACCGATACGCTTGCTCCTGGAGGTACTTTCTGGTCTCATGATTACGAAGCAAGTAGTTTTCTATCTAAAAAAAAAGAAAAAAAAGCCAGATTAGGAAACTGATTTGACTCTTCACGTCATAATTTGCTTTCAGTTTTGCTGCTGTATCAGAATTGGGGACTGACAAGAAAAATGCCTAATTATCACCTGCAAAACTTATTCTGTGTGTCTCAGTGCTTAATGACATTGGCGAATATTAATTCACTGACAGACTAGTAGCATTGCTTTTGCCAGTGTTTTCTGAAAGAGTCTTCTATTTTGAACTATTTAGTAAGTTAAACTGACAAAGGATTAGATCCTGGTTTGACAAATATTTGAAGGGACTCTACCATATATGAGCTGTTGGAGAGACCATGATGACTCAACAGTCAGTTCATTTCTTTTAGATGCGTTGGGCCCACTGCAAAGACACATTTAAACAGCAGCTTGTCTGAAGAGAAAAGAAACTATTTAAAAGTGTCCAAGTGACAGCCCAGGCTCAGTTGAAAAGTTGCTTCAGGCTAAGCAGTACTGAAGTGCTCTTCAAAGACAAGTGATTCCTACATACAGTACCACAACTGTCACCAGCAGTAAACACCCACATCACCAGCTTAACGGCACACAGAGTAACCTCCTCACTTGACTCTATCAAACTCAGTCAAGTCAAAAACCCGATTAGCATATTGTTAAAGGTTCATCAAAGCTCTGAAGACAAGAGAGGAAGATAGGAGAAAAGGATGGGTGGAGTGGCCAGCAGACTGCGCGGCAGGTATGGTCACCTGTAAACCAGCAGCAGCAGCAAGAACTGAAACAGTCTGACCAATACCCCACAGCAATACAGGATTTATCCAGTTTGCCCACACTAGGTAAAGTGTGCTGCAGAGATTCAGAGCTCAGGAGGTTAGCTGCTCTGTCCATCTGGTGCTGGACCAATGCCAGGAGCACTCTGACCATTCTCAAGCTGTGGAGTGCTGAAACTTACTGAGATGACAGTCAGTCAGTCAGTCAGTTCATTTGTCCTTGCATCAGACATTACAACTCAGTCCATGCCGACAGGCTTTCATTCGTACATACATGGAATTAGCTGCGTTCACAGCACCACTCTCGAGGCTGTTACATTTTTCTGGGAAACGACTTTCTTGTGTTGTATAAAGAAAGCCTGAACCACATGTGTTAAAACAAAGTCAGGGCCTTAGCAACTTTGATATGAATAAAAGAAAATGCTCTTTGTACATAACAACTAATTAACACACAGAATTTAAATCCCCTTGGCCAGAAGTTTCACAATATTTTTTTCAGAAATGCACCTATCGCTCTAGATACGAAACTAGCCAATTATATTAAATGAGATCTAAGAAATACATCCATCTCCCGTGATTCAGATTTTTAAAAGCGGAATTGAGATCATTTTCATGCATCAAAGAAAAGGGCGCTAACTACCAGCCCTTCTCCCTGTGAGAATCACTTTACTGAAAATAGAGCTCATAGACATTTGTTTTTTAATCACAGTTATCTGTAAGAACTATTTATAAGGTTTTTATGACCTTACCCTGGCTGAAGGAAAAATACTGATTAAAGAGATGTGAATTGTATGCTTTCTGATTGAGCAGGAGGCTCATTTGGAGCTTGCTAGATTTACTGTATTAAAACTCAGCCAGGACTTTAACTCATGCAAGTGGAACAGCTGCAGATACTGTTACCACCTTTTCACCCTGAAGAACATGCTGGTGCAGTTGCTTATTTAGGGCAACACTGTGTGTGTAAATTTTATATAAACAATATAAAACAGAGTGTCCTAGTTCAGCAGGTGGGACCAGTTGTCACTGTGTGGGGGTGATCAAAGCTGTGTATTCTACCCCCTCTATTCATTCCCAAGGTCAATGGCCCATTTGCAGCAGCTTCCCAGGGAGTCGTTAGCACCTCCACTCCCAGCCTGAGGAGGCGTAGCTGCTAATGGGCCATCAACAGTCCAAAAATACCCCATGACTCACAGAGTTAATCACCCATTGTGTGAGTCCCCGCCCCGGGGGAGGGACTGAGGGTACATAGGGGATGGGTAAGAAGACCTCAGGAACCTTTTGTCGGATCCAGAGGAGCAGCAGGACCTCGACAGGAGGAGACCAGCACTCTCAACCAGACTACAGCCATCACCTGCACCAACAGGTTTTTCACTTCCTTTTGCTTTGGACTTGGGGGAACCACGCGGGTCTCAGCATAAGGGCCAACAAACCCCTTTGGGTTTGTACCCCAGGGCACTGGGTTATACTGCTGGGTTTTGGGAGTTGAAAGCAATTTCCCTTTGTGTCAGTGTATTTACTGTATTGTTATTATTAAATTGTAGCTCTGACTTATAATCTCTCTCGTGTTGAGCTCATTTCTCCTGCTGGTTTACCTCTAAACCAGCACACAGAGGCAGCAAACATTTTCATCCTACTTCAAAGAGCATTCTTTGTCTTCTACAGAGCTGACTGTACTTTTTGTCAATGTAAAAATCATGCACCAATAATTCTAAACATATGGAAATACGCACAAGCACATGTTTAGCAAACATGCAGTTCCTAACTCTCCTTGTCATAGTTAGGCACAAAGCAACACAAGGTCAAGCTTACACTTCTTTTAGTTACAAATTTTTGACACTACACCCTTGCATTATATCAGCCTTCACTCCAATCATTCTGTGGAATAAAAAGCTCTTGCAGCACATAATTAAACAAATATATGTTTATGCAAATCAAACAATCCCTGAATCTAGTCTCGAATTCTTACTCAGTCAAGCATGAGTCCCAGTCTCTTAAAATTACTACTTTTTTTCAGAGATTTTATGTCTGTGCATTGGTGGTATATGCAATACCTTTTGCAGCGCCTCTTCTGTTTTCTCAGGGTTTGTTTTGAGTGCTTGGGAAGCATCATTCATGGGAATAGGCATGAATCTCAATGTATAATTCCTAAAGAAAAAAAAGATAGTGGAAGTTAATTTAATTACTGTAGCTCTTTATGAAGAATCAAGAAATAAGATGCACCTAGCTTGACTGTGGAGGGTACTAAGAATGCATAGTAAGTGGACAAACTGGAGGTAGGCATGCTCCTTTTTGCTGTTAATTCTTCTGTGCCACTAGACAGAGGAGCAGATTTTGAAAAGCAAAAAATGCAGTTATGTGGTCAATGGCCAGTGGCTGCTGAATAAAGGTCTAGCTGCCCTCTGAACCTCTGCATACCAGGTTAGATTATTTTTCCCCTGTATCTAAACAGAACAGGCAGCACCAGTGTCTGCTGGCAACTTTATCAGATCTAAGACTAAATGGAAATATTGAGTAACAGACAGATAGCAACTAAGAGACTGAGTTTTGAAAATTTACTGTTTAATAACTTCTCGTGTTTACAACAATTTGAAGACACTTGCTGAATTTTTAATAAAAGCTGACAAAACAAGCATTGCATCTCCACATAGCTATGTGCAGGCAATTGCTCCCTGCATTTTACTTATTTGTTTACAGAATATTTCTGTAGTTTTGTCCATCTGCCGCAATACAAGAATAAAGATAAGGATTTGGTCTTGAGTCAAAACAGTTACACCTACAATGCTGCATGTAGTGGTATGCACATACACCTTCAGATTTGAAAAAATGAAAAAAATATATCAGGAATTTCTTAAAACCTGCAAAATGAAATTATTCTTTCCATTTTCAATTAATCCTTAATTTCTTTCAAACAGCTTTCTCCTCCTTTGGCTGTTTGCAAATGTCCCCCTGTCTGTTCCTATTCCATCCAGAGCTACATAAATATGTTTGGAACCCTCTATTTCCGAGTACTTTACAGTTGGCCGTTTCAACTGAGTCCCACCATTGAGCACCACAGACCATTCCTCACTAAATGCACTAACTCCAACAGCAGACACCCTAAATATTATGAAAGTCCAAGCTTCTTTCACTTCTCCCACCAGTTGCTTAGCCACATGGAACACTACTTGCTGAAGGAAAGAGGTCTTCTGAACTGCCAAACATGCTGGTTCCTTGCTGATACTACTCAGTATTTTACCTTACATGATAATGGAAGATGTCTGTGTTTCTTCCCCAGTGCAAACATGGTGATGTCTACAGCTGTCAGTGGCAGGCAGTTACTCACAAGGACTCAGCAAGGTCCCTGTGATCCCATAATGTCCAACTGTCTATTGTATCAGAGTCAGAATATTAATTCTTCTTGCTAGTTGTCATGTCCTTCAAAAGAACACTGCAAACTACAGAGACCCTGTTAAGTGACCTCATGTAATACTACCCAGTGAATAACTGGCTGTCCACCACCATGTGGAAAACCTTTAAATGTCAAAGATACTGAACTCACAGACAGATAATAGTTATAGAACTTGCTGATTACCTGACTACTACCTGGCAGGTAGGGTATTTGTTCAGTTAAAAAAAGAAAAGGTAGATTTCTAAGGAACTCTACAGCTGTTTGACATTAAATGCATCCCCTTCACTGAAATCTGTAATTGCCAGCTCTCATGCCAGTATTATATGCTAAATTCAATTCAGTCAAAGGCTTAGTGCACCGTCCCTCACATACACAGCAGAAGGGGGGAGGATGGGAGAAAATGAAAGGCAGGGAGATTTAATGGACACACAATCACAGAGGCAAAACTTTAGAGGACCCCTACTCTAAGGAAGGAAATCCTCTATACTTGGTTTCCTTCCAGACAGACAGTATTTTATCAAAATGCTATTTTATTTTCATCTAAGAATTAACTAGCTCTTAGGGGAAAAAAATCAGCTTTTCAACTTTGATCATCAGAGAAGTATTTATCTTCACATTTCATTTTTCTCTGTTTCCTTTGAAGTATGAAATGCTCCTCCATTCTTCATTTTATTAACAATCCACTTGTTACTTGTAATAGAGTACATTTTGCTTCTAACTCAATAATCCAGTAATTTTATAACACACCAATACACTCAGCAAAATACCTACACTTAAAGATGATAAATTCCAGAGAGGTGCTGGAAAGACTGGAAAGGATGTCCCAAAGGATGTCCTGAAAATCTTCTCCCTCTACATATAACATATGACAACAGTCCTACATTTTATCACATGTTATTTTCCTCATAGTAACTTCTGCTCCATTCATGACACACACACTCTGCTGTAGTGGTGATTTTACTGCCTATATTTTTAAAAACAGGAATAAGGCCATCTGTTTTGCAGGTCAGGGTGTGTGAATTTAATATCACGGCTAAGGGAAGAATTCATAGCCCTCTCATAAACCCTAGCATTTCTCATTAGATATTGAAACTTAAGCTATTTCTTCAGTCAGTCTATACAGAAAAACTAAACATCTTTTAGAAATGAACATGGGACAATATTGTGCAGTCCTATGACAAAGTGGGCTCTAGACTGCAAAGCACATGCTTACCTTCATATTAAATTACAGACATACAAGTCCCTGCTTTTAATGGTCAGGCTGAATAGGATGCCCAATGTTCTCAAATGCTTCCCTGAACTGACCCAATACTGGATCCAATACTGGACTCTGCAGAAGATCTCAGCATCTCCCACCAGCTTCCTGGGACCCCCTCAGGGCAAACTCTGCCAACAGCCATGCTCCTAGAATTCCCTTGCAGGAATAACATTTTCACACAACTATAACCAGAAGAAGAGAATTTGGGAGAAGGGGAAAGAAACAATCTTCTGATTACTTCAGCCTGTTCTGAAGTCTCTTACAATCCCTCCCAATTCTCCTCAGCCTCCTCCCCATATTACAAAAGTCTATCTTTCTTCTTTTTTCTTATGGTTTAGTATATAATTATTTTCTTAAGATGAAAATAACGCATACAACACATATCCTCAAGCATCTTCAGTATATTTAATTCCATTTTGAGCAACAATTCTTTCTTACAGAATACTGACGGTTTCAGGTATTTTTAGGAACCACAGGGTGAAGGATATTCTCAAAATGTCTTCAAGATGGATTGTTTACAGCCTAATTGTTTTCAGCCTGTATTGACAGATCCTTTTGCAAGTTTACACCTTTGCTGCTTGCCACTTACTTTGTGATGTTATCAATGCTTTTGACAATTGAAAAATGTTTGAGGCAATGTAAAATGACATCCGCTCCCAAGTTAAATGAATGAGATGCAACCTGAGCAAAGTGTCACACAATTATCTATAGCATTCTTTTTTAGTTTGTTGTTGTTTTGGGGGTGTTGTTTTGTTTAGATCATTTGCTTTTGCCTCAGGATTTCCCCCTTTTTTTTTTTAGTTACTCATCCAAACACTTCAGAACAGAAGAGTAAAGTTGAGGATAAGCAGAAAATAAATGTATTCACTTTTCTGCCAGATTTCCCTATGCTATTGCTCTCTAAAAGAGAAATGTCTGCAAGTTGACAAATAACATTGCAAATTATTATTCACTACTATCAATGGAATCACTGCAAGATGATTTGCTTAATTATACATCATTTATCTAATTTCCCACATCAGTGGAACCAAATTCATTTTGAAACGAAATATATAAACTACAAGAGTTTCATAAAACTAGCAACTTTATAAGCTCTAAGCCTCATGACCCCTCCAAAGGTTAAGATGCTCCTTTAAGTGGTTGCACAGTTTTATAAAATACCTCGTCTAGAAACTAGCAATTGTGGGTTACCTTCACCTTCTAAAGAGAGCCTTTGTTCCTATCTGAGAGATTTAATGACATGAAACAACCTCAACTGCTGCTTAATTTAAATCTGTAATTTTTCTCTCTTAAGAAAAGTAATAAGAACATACAAAGAAATGTGATGGAGAGAGATGAAAGCAATTTAGCATCTATCACTGGTAATGGCTGCATCTGTGAGTAAACTCATGGAAGCAAAATGACCCAGATCAGAGCAATTATAAAGAACAACTGCAATTCCTGAGATCATCACTATTAGTTTCAACTTGGGGAAAGAAAGACGGATCAAAAAGGCACACTTCAGTAATCTTGTGTTATTATATAGAGCTTCATTGACTGACTAAAATAGAATTTCTACACACTATCAACACAAGAGAACGAAGAAAAGAGAAAATATTACCAAATTGAGATTTCTAATGCTAACAGCAGAACTCAAGGGCCTTAATGCTGATAGCAGAGTATGGATGAAAGAGCCACAGAGCTTTTCCCCATCCTTTTAATGGATGGGAAATCATGAATTTTCCTTTAGATTAAACACCCTGATGCTTAAAATTGAGAGCACTCGGCATCTTCAAGATCATATTGAACTGCAGCTGCTCAGATCATCCAGGATGTAACTCTTTGGCCTCTTCATCACTCATTCAGTTGCTCAAGAACTTACTTTTCCAGTGCCACAGCTATGTCCTGGAAGCCCTGTGCAGTGATGTTATTCTTGTCCCATATTACAGTTCTGAGAGGCAGTGGGGAAAAGAAAGAAAATTAAAAGTTAAACAAGAGCCACCAAATCAATCTATATTGAAACTTTGTATATTGAAATATCACAGTGCTGAATGTTCAAAATTGTATAGCAGAAGGCAAAGACAACAAGTTAAAAACTTGTCTTTAGTTATATTCTAAAACCTTGGACCTTGGATCTTGGAATGACAGAAATTACAGAAAAATGTAGTACAAATTCAGTTTCCCTTACTTTAGAGGGGACTCTACTATACTTTCCATCATGAAAATAAAAACCTTACTTTTCTAAAATACAGCTAATAGAAAGATTTGGAGATAAATTTCAGCTTTTTCAAGGAATAGCATCAAAAACAAAGTTAAAATGTCTGCTTTGTAAGCCCCCACTGAAAACCAAGAAAATTGCAGTAAGCGATCAGTCTCTACACAGGTTATATGCATTTTAAAAACTCATGCTGATTGGTTGTCAAAATTTGCAGGCTATTATATATTCAATCCTGCACTAGGCTTATCACACAGTTCCTATGATTCCACATGCCAGGTAAGTAGCTGTCAACATAAACCTTTAGGTTAGGTGCATAAATTGTAGCTCTTTTGAATACACAATAACGATAAGAGTGATCAAGCCTTGCCCCTCCTCCCCCAGTTCAGGCCACTCAAGCAGACTGCCTGGCAATTTGCAAACACATGTTCAAAGACCTCATTAGTAGTCAGAAGAGACAGACAAGCGGATAAATCTTGCTTCTGCAAGAGCACCAGTCGTAGCTGTTCTTAAAAAAAAATGGCACAAAACCAAAGATTTCTGGTGTTCAAAAGAGAAAAAAAGAAGAAAGATGGCAGGGTTTCACAACTATTGACATCCTTCTGCTGTTGCAGAGTAATCCTTTTGTTTTTTGAGATGGAGCTAAGGAAGAGAGGAAGATAGATACTATACTGATTCTGCAAAGATCAGATGTGCTTAGGGTCCAATTCTGGATATTTTTGCCAATGGAAAGTGTGTTTATTTTTACACCTGGTGTCATTTTGTAACATTTTTGGCAGAGCCAGTTACCATTGCATTATTCCATTTGTAATCACACCACAGACTGTAGTGACATTATGTCAACTGTCACATTCAGTGTACTGTGAAATATTTCAGTCTGCCATTCTGAAATGCATCAAAGCTTTATTTCTTCAGATACTGTGGTCATTTCAGGTTAATACATTCAATAAATCTAAGCCATCCCTCTGGTGATTTCTTGACATTTTTAATATTCACTTTGGGCGTAGCAGCACAATGACCAGGATCTCTGCCTCTCAACAAAATAGCCAAGACTGTTTTGGGGGATTTCTTATCCTCTAGAAAACAAATACTTGGAGACCAAGCACAAAGTGGTCTCTTCATACAGGCAGTAGACTGATGAAGGTTCATCTGTACAGTCTGACAAGAGAAGGAGTGAGGATTAGTTTCCTGATGAGGGTGACATATTTAGAGATCACCATTCAGATTCATGCTGATTAAGGCTTTTACTGTTTGGAAATCACATACTGGATAGAAAAAAAAGTGATTCTCAAGTCATCAGTGCCAGACATGCTAAAAGCAGTGAAGTTGTCAGGCGTATGAAGTTGCAAAGAAGAGATGCCAAGGTCCATCAACATGGTAGGCAGGGGAGAGAGGAAGGATGGATGGTCCATGCTGCTACCCATTCCAAATTCCACATGCTCTTAGTTCTACAAACTGGTACTCCAGAAGACAAAGAATAACTTACTGCAGTTTCCCACTCAGTATCAGAATTTTCTCTGCTGGGAAGTTCTCCAGTAAAAAAAAAGAGAAAGAAGAAGAGAAGAAGGTGGCTAAACACTGGAACAGCGTTCCCAGACACACTGTAGAATCTCTGTACTTGCAGATCTTCAAAACCTGCCTGGACAAAACCCTGAGCAACCTCATTTAGCTTTAAAGTTGGCCTGGCTTTGAGAAAGACATTGGATTAAATGACATCCAGAGCTCTATAACAATGTAATTTTTTTATTTGTGATTCTAGGAAATTTAGAACTCTTTTGCTTCCAATAAGAGGTCTTTCTGTTTAAATTTAGAAAATGCAATTTTTTCCAGTTTCAGTTATGGAAATGGTTTTGCAGGGACGATTTGTTTCTCTTGGTTTTGTTTTTTTTAATTTTTAAGGAAAAAAAAGGATGAGAATCCTTCCAGACACTACAAAGTGGCTGTACCTAGGAGGGTTCTGAAGGGAAAGAGTTTGAGAATGAGCCAACAACTTCAGTATTATTAAGCCATTCTACTGTTTACTGCAAATACGTTTCACTTACCGGAGTTTGGTATTTATCTGTAGGGCTTTTGCCAACATCTTTGCTCCCATATCTCCCATGGCATTTCCACTAATATCCACTTTTGTAAGAGAAGTGTTGCTGCCCAAGGCATTAATAATGATGGTGACCTCAGTCTTTAGCTTGGAATCTGCGAGGGACAATGACTGTAGAGGCTGTGGAGCATAGAAATGGCAGTGATAAAAGCAACTGATAATGCACTTACTCCTCAACCAAAAAAAATTACAAGTTCCCCATACTCTGGGAGACAGCAGTAAGCATCAAAGAGTTATTTCTGTTTTCTGCAGATCCTGCAATACATGATAAATTGGGAGTCAACAACTTACAGCGCATGTGTCAAACACATACACACACAAAGATTAAGCTGCAAGATTCTGTGAAAAGAGTATTTTTAAGTGGCAGCACCTCCAAATTTCCGACTCCTATTAAGTAAGAATACAGTGGGAACCTTAAAAGAGGTAAGACAACGACCGGCTTCACAAGACAACTTCTAGTCTCCAATGGGTTTTGCTTAACCAGGATTCACATTTTTAGTGAGAAAAAAAAATATCTATGACTCTCCTCCTCTCCCTCAAGCTGAGAGATTTACCCAAGGACAAATTACAGTCTGAGGCATTGTAAAAATATAAATAGTTTCTTTAAAGGGTTTTACTATTGTTACTTCAATTTTAGGAGTGATTTTGCACATCTGCTCCTTCAATAATTTTTGGAGGAGAGAGAGAAAATCGAGCAGGTTTGAAATTCAAAACAGTAATGAGTATCTACTAAAATGAATAAGTCAATAGGTATTATTTGCAGTGGTGTTCTGATACCTGCAACTGTAGTGTATGTCTGTAACTTTACTTTTTGTATGTAGTATGTTAAACTGAAACTACTTTATTTGGCTCCAGCAAGTCACACTCTCAGCCCTGAGAAAACCTCTTCTAAAAATGCCCTTATTCCCTCCATTCTCAGTGTCACAACACTCAACGGCAGGAACTCAAGAGCTATGGTCTATCTACCCCCATGCCTTGCAGAGATATTACAGCTCCCAAAATTATTTGTCTTTGGTGATGTATGAGAATTCCACAGAAGATTTCCCTTGCTCCAGTGTGAGTCCATACAGAAGAGTGCATTGTCATTACACACACACTTAAGCATGTACTGGAGGACGAACTTTAGGAGCATAAAACCTCCAAGTTGCCAGCATAGGAAAACTGACATTTCCTAACAACGAACCGTGGCACTTAACATTAGATGTTTAAGCTTAGATTAATGAAAATAAACGAATTGGAACTGCACACCTTCCAGGGTCCAAGATGTTTGCAGGGTACCTGCTGTACAATGGGATTCTAGACTACACGCATCATGGGATTACAGTGATAACCAAAAAGCTTGCAACAATAAGAAATGCACTTACAAATGAGGAAAAGCATAAAAATTTAGAGGCACAGGAGGTTTATAATTAAAAAGTCTAACAATAACACAAGCCACATGCTGGTTTTATTGTAAATGGAAGTTATTAAATTACAACACTAATGCCCTTAATCTATGTTTTCCAATTTTATTACACTATGTACCCTAAAGAATATTAACATCACATTTAGAATGGCATTTAAGGGCTCAAGTTTGAGAAGACATTTTGTAACAGACTCATGAAAAAGCAGCACCACACAGCACTCAGACAGAAATCAGCAATAAGCTTGTGAATGTGAAGTTTCTTCTGTTTCATATGTGTCATTTTAGAAATGGGCATTTGAGTAAGTTAGCTGCAGGTGATCCCTCCTGCATACCAATTTTTCCAAACCTCAAATATCCTCCCAGAAAAGGATTTCTCACCTCTCACATTCAATACTCTGACAAACAGTATAGAATTGAAAACACTTCAGTATTGTGTTCTGCAAGGATTGACACTAATGCACCACCTAAATATACATTATCTGACCATTACATTAAAAAAACCAATCAAACAACAACAAATAAAAACAACAAATGCCAAAACAAAATCCTCCACAAATATGGGCAATACTCCAGGTAGCCCACAAACTTATTTCTTGTAACAACTTAATAGTTTTAGCTAGATATTGAAAAAAAAACAGAAATCTGAGGAGCATTTCAGTGTCCCTACTGCAGAAAACAGATACTTTGACAATACAGAAAAGATACCCTATCACAATCTTTTTAAGGAAGAGGAATTCTCAGATTAAAAAAAAAAACAAACAAAAAACCAAAAAAACCCCCACCAAAACCATCAAACCAGAATTAGAAATTGTATGATTTTATTGATTGATTCTGCCATACTCCTGTTGGAAAACATTGAAGAATTAAATCAAGCAAAATTGTTTTTTCCAAAGTACAAAAATGTTCTAAAAAGCCAATTCTGCAACAAACATTGAGCTAACAACTAAAGATATTCTGCACTCCAGTAATTCACTGCACCTATGCAGGAGTGATTACCGCTCTGAGTAATGATCTCATGTACCTGCAGTGTAACATCAGATTTGGCAACAAGAATTGGCACAGTAAGAATACGTTATTATAGTCTGCACAGTATAGAATCTAATTAAGGAGAGAAGACATGAAAAGAACCAAAAAAAAATCTATATCTGACATTCTTGTTTATATAAAACACCTGAGAAATTTTCCTGTGTATGTTACTACTACTGCTTTTAAATTGTGTAGAATAGTATTTGTGCATCACTATTTTTACAGTCATAGAACCAAGCCACTGATTATTTAAATAATTTTACTCATGACTCACATTAACAAGGCAACAGAGCTATTTTAAGTGTGTATAAATACATGAAGATGCATTTGGCAGATGACTGTTTTAGATTAAAGCCTCTTGCTTCAGCTTTCCATGCAGATAATAATGCACAGCCCCTAAACCCTGCCACCCTGCAGGCAACACTGATCAAGCAGTGTACTCTGGGCACCATCACACCCTGGTTTCTCCAGTTTCATCCTATCTTTTTAATGTGCCATGCCTGTAAATGCATAGTAATGGTAGAACAAGGACCATCAAGGTACAGGCAGCTTTCTGCAACACTTTTTTCCCACAGTGCTACAGCATCTGTCCGGAACTCTTTAGCTGCTAGAAGATACACTTGATGACACAGAAAGAAAAAAGATTCCTTCACTGAAGAGGATTAACAAGAGAAAAGAATTTGACAAGAGAAGAGATAGAGTAACCCCGACAGGATCACATGCTATGTCCCAAATGTTACGGCGCAGCACGAAGGAGAGACAGTTGTTTTAAACACCTAAACAAAAGAACTTTTTGGTAGATTATTTCATTGTAACACTGTTTGAAAAAGGATGAGCCTACAGAACATGCCGTGTAGGTTGTGTCAGGAAAAACATGGAGGATAAGAATTACAGAAGCACGTCTGATCACTAAATGATGGAAAAGGCAGAAAGTGGAACAACAACTGACATCGCCCACAGGCTGAAACAAAAAGGAGCGCAAGAAGTGGAAGCCAATGATGCAATGCAGCAAGAGCTGCAAGAATGATACATGCAAAATTTAGCAGCTACTTTTTCTATGACCTGGAAGCTTCAAAAACGGGAGCCAGGAAAGGTAAGCAGAAAGTTGTAACACTTAACAGAAACAGTATGTGAAAATTGAAAATTTTTATACTTGAGAACAGATAATATGAAAAGGACAGAAACAAAATAGGTTGGGGGCAAACAAAAACAACAGCATGTTTGAGAAGCTGATTTGGGTACTAAAAGGCCACAGAGTGTGTTGAAGAGGTATTTTAGTATATGGTCTGAGAGGGAAGAAATGTTCACCTGAAACAGATGGAAGGGATGAAAGAAACTGAGAAAAACATACTACATTACATTTGCTTGTGATTCAGTCTACAGGACATTTCCCTTTAGAGATAGAGGGAGGAGGTCATACAGCACAAAAAGAAAAGGCTAGTTTGGTACAAGTAACAGAGAGTTGTACCAAGACACTACTTAGCACAATCCTACATATAATTTGTGCAAACAAGGACTTTGATTAAAGTTCTTTCATTACAGGTGTTAACTCAATTAGAATAAGCTCTGTTAACTATATACAGCACTTTACCATATCACACTGACATCCCATGTTTTAAAGAATAAAATGTGGAGGAAGGCAAAGAATCAAAAAAACCAGTACAACTAACCCCAGTTAAGAGGACTCAGAGAGGACAAAGGACTAGTTTAATAAATCATTTCAAATACAAATAAGCACTACATAAAGTAGAACACAGAATATGGGTCTCATGACCTTGCATGAAAAAAGACATCAGAAACCCTAGTAAAAACTGTCAGGGTACAGACACAGTTGGGAGGAGAAAATAAAAAAGCAGGTAGTATGGAGACCATGAACTTGGAGGTGAGACAAAAACAACAGAACAGCAGGTGTTCAGAAAACCAAAGTCTACAGTCGGTTATCTCTGGGGAATGAGGAAAGCAGAGTTTGTTTGTTACTTGCACAGGAAATTAAGGAATAAGAAAGGACTAAGAATAGATGAATAAAGATTGACAAGCATGAGAATAACAGAGCATCTTAAGATCCCCTCCCAACCAAAATGAGGATGCCAAGAACAGCAAGAATACAAAGTCAACAACAAAAGTCTTTCAGAAGTGTAGAAATAAAGAAAGTGGGCAACCATCCCAGTAAGGCACTCTGAAAGGGTTTCATGAAATTGCACCCATGATTAATGTACTAAGAGAAGTAAAGAACAGCACACTGAACAATTTATTTGCATCTTTTGAAGGAGAAAGAAGTTCTGAGTGATCATGCCGTGACCTTGCATTTTGTCAAGGAAAAAATCAAAAGTTAATACCCAAGAACAGCTATAAGGAAATAGTGCATTTTATTAATTTAAAAACCAAACAAAAAAACAAAACACACAAAAAGCCAAACCAAACAAACAAAACACAAAACAAAACACTAAAATAAAACCCCAAAAAATAAAGTTTTTGTTATTGAAGGAGTATTACCAGCCAGAGAACACTGCCATTGTAATCTCTTATTAGGACAAGTTTTTAAAATTTGTACTGACAGGGCTGTATAATTTAGACCTAAAGCAACTAGGTTAGACACATCCAGCTATTCAGAATGAATGTTTTTCAGCAAGCACAGATTCTAAGTCTATTTCAAAAATGTTCACCTACATGCTACATGTAATCCAAATTACCATGTGAAAAAAAAAACCTAACCCAAAATGTTGGATTTGTCTGTGAAGGATTGTGATCAAACTTTATGCAGCAAATTAACACAGAGAAGACAACCTGTCAATCATAGGCTGTGAGGGTACAAATACAGAGGATGATAGTAGGCAGAAAGATACTCACTGAATCCTCGTCTTGAATCATCTGAACTAAATTATCAAGTACTGGAGTGAGATTTCTGAGGGAAGAAAAGTTAGGGAGACGATGAAATCAGCAGCTTCTCCTTATCCATTCTCTTCTTATTTAAAAGAAAGAAAATCCTTACTTGGATTTCATGTTGTTAAAGTTTTTGCCTAATGCCAAGTGTCTTATCGATCGGTTTTTACTAAGCCAGACTACAAGGGTTGAAAGGTCAGATTCTAGGCCTGTAAAGAATCAGATTAGATTAAGAATTATAACATATTTTCAAAAAAGACTCAAAGTCCAATTATTAATGCTATATTCATTGAAGTAACCATATCAGTGTACTAATTTCCAAAAGATGTAGGAAAATTTCCATTCTTTTATTTTTAAATCTTTTTCTCATTACTGTCTCTGTTTTTCTATAAGAATAAATACTTTGTCTAAAAGGAGACCTTTAAATCTCCATCCTAATCAGCTATTGAAGGCACCTCTCAGAAATATAGAAGAGAAACCAGTCCCTTACTCATAGTCAAACCACCTAAGGATAGTTCCTTGCACTGTCAGGAGGAGGTTGAATTTCCTTTGAGAACTCTGAATCTACGCTAACCATTATTTAATCTTTACAGAGCTGTGTACCAATAAAGTCTGAAAGCCTTCAAAAAGGCTAACATAACAGACTATGAATAAAATGATCTGAAAAACAAGCCAGATTTTATTCTACTTCTGAGTAAAAAAGTAACTTGCTTTAGTATTGCCAAACTAGTGATGTACTTGAAGAGTTTGCTAGCTAGATTACAAAGATTTACGATTCAGATTCACAGGAAATTTTAGATTTGAAATATCTATCCTTATTCATAACAATAAATCTGTTTCCGTATCTGGGCTGAGTCAGTAGCTCTCAAAGCTTTCCATTTGTCAGTCCACCCCACCTTTCTTGGGCATTCAACTGTATATAGGGGGTCTGTTTCTGAAATACTTCTGCATTTGGCTGTTAGAGGAGCAAACACAGCAAGTAAATTCTTCTAGTTCATACACCTACACTTTGAATCTGCAAGATGAGACTCCCACTGATATTCCCAGGAATATCTGTGCCAGGAAGCACAGACTCCAAAGCAGAAATATTCAAACACACCTTTTCTAACTTGAAGGTGGGTGACTGTTTGCTCCAAATTTCCTGCTCTTACTTTTTCTGTGTTACAACCTCAGCTTCATCCCATACCAGGTGTTTCCCTTTGTTCTTCCACTACACTTCTATTTCTCATCTTCTCATCCTCTTGTACATAAACCAAATTTCCTCTTGATCTAATACGAGCTTGATGCCATTAGTTTATTCTGCTGTTTCCTTCATCTCAAACAATATAAACTTTCGATGATATAGTTAGTCTATTCACATTTCTTACACACTTCATAGCAATAAAAGTTCTTGGTCTGAGACATTTCCGTAACCAAATGGCCAATAATCATAAAGAAATAACAATCATCCTTGATTACACTGCAGGCTGAAATAAAAGGCATTTCTCAACTTGCATGACCCTCCATTCCTGTTCTGAGTACTTACCATTGTCTGAAATATCTAGGCTGGTGATATTGTGTATTTCTGCTATGCATCCTTCCAAGACTTGTGCACCTCCAGATCTTAACTAGAGACAAAACATCATCCATTTTTGCAAACTAGTTATGGTTTCAAGATCACACAGAAGACAGTGGTAGGAGCTTTGTGAATACAGAAGGCACTAGCAGCAGCAAAAACAACAGCAACAGAAGAAGTTATAGACATCAAAATGACAGCCTGTGTACACATTGCTACTGTTCTCATCCTTACTCTCAGTATTTGCACACAAATGAGAAAAGGGATTCTCTTTCCCTTCTCTTAAAACCATGGCTCAGCAGTTAAATCAGGAAAATATTTAAATGATGAAACACAGTAAATCCTTTAGCACTTGTATTAGGCAGTGACTACAGGATTTCTGTGTGCATTCTCTACATTAAAGGGATAGGACATTTCCAATATCCAGGAAGAATAAAAACAATAANCCAGGAAGAATAAAAACAATAAACTCAACTTAGCCCAGCCTATAAGCATGCAACACTGTCACCCTTGAATTCCACTACAGTCAAGGCTTATAGCAAGCATCTTCTTTCAGCCCTTAGCACAAAGCTAAGGTGTCCAGATCAAAGACAAGTGTGTGTGTGTGTGAGAAATAAATTGAAATTATGTTTCCCTGTCACTGAAAAGAAAATTCAAAGAATCCAATTGTAAAATGGCCACAAAAGACCATAAACAAGAAAAAATGTAATTTGGTTATTCTTTATTTAAAAATAGTCATAAAAGAAAAGAAATGGCAACAATAAATTGCCTGGCTGCAAAGCACCAATTATGATATTATTAACCTGAAATATTACATGAACATAAAAGAAATGTCAGGATTTAATGAAAAAAACAATGAAATGGTCTAGGGGAAAACATCAATATTAAGAATCAAACTTATGAAAACTTACACACTTATTAACTAATTCTATTGAACTAAGAAAACTTTTTTTCCAAAGACAAAAAAGCATTTTCTTATTGCTTGCAATTATGCGCACTACATAAAGTGCATTTCAGTTTATAAACATCCTCTAGAAAAAGACTTAAGCTAAAGAGGGAAAAAATCCTATGAAAATTCTATTTTTGTGTTTTCCATTTTCACTTTCTTTGATTCAAAAAAATGGAAAGTTTTTTCAACTATGAAATAATTTTTTCATCTCCTGAGCATAAAAAAATGTGTTATACTTCACTTAGCTGACTTACTTGGGTAAATCTGGATCAATCTGCTGATATTTCTGTCAACTTTTATCCAAGCCATAATTAATTAAAGAATCACAAATGCCTTATAAAAATATTTTTCAATAAAGACTTGATTTGGCACTTTTTAGGAAGTTTCAGGAATGTGATTGAGTAACAAGCAGCTCAATAATTTCACCTGGGCAACTGAAGAATGGTGGTCAGAGATAACACCTACATCCTAAGTCACACCTGGAGCATAAGTGGTACAGAACATAAAGCACCTTTCCTCCTCTCCGTAAATCAAAACCTACCTATCTTTCATCTTATCCTCTCAAACAGTAGTCATATTACAGGCTGTATTTGAGCCAGAAGTGGTGCAAATTTAACTCAACTTTATTTTTGTAAGAGCATTTGTAGGATTTCCTGTATGAAAGCCAAAATCATTCAGTTTTGCTTTACTCTTCTCTCCCAGTGTGGCCCAGCACAAGACAACCATTTTATACAGAGTGTCACATCTATCACTGCAGAAACTATGAAAGTGACAGATGAGATGCAGAACTGGATTGGTTGTTGGTAGGGTAAAGTTCTATACACTAAAATTATACCCACAATAGAATCCAAATGCTTAAGCTAAATATACTTTGAGGGCTGAAGTGGACAATTTTCCAGAAGCAGCTTTCAATCTTGTACCAGATAATTGTACATTCAAAATGTTAAATATATAAACATTTCATGAGCACAAATGGTGATATCTGTTTCATCTGAGAGCGATGACAACAACTTGACTTTTAGGATCATAATTTATTACAACTGTGTTAAAGTATTATACATATATACATAAAAGCAGATAGCTGAAGCACTGCTCGTCAACATGGACTGTGATACTGGGGAAAAAAACCTTCTGCAACATCTCCTACATGACATACTTCTGAAACTACAAATAGGAGCTCTTATTCAGAAAATGAAGAATAACTCTTCTACAATTAAAAATGCCAAGCATGTTCAAAGCTATGAGGTACCAATATGGGAAGGGCGAACAAAGCTGCTTACTGATTTAACAATTAAAGTAAAGCATGGAGGGTACTTACACAGTGACCAAGCTAAGGGAAGCAGAAGGGAAAAGAGTGAAATACATCAGTGCTGAGCAGGTAGAAATAAAAGTGTAATTTTCATAGTAAAAATAACAAAATAACCAACCAAACAAGCAATATAAAATGATTAAGCTTGGAGTTAATATACCAGAAAAGCATGGAAGCAAATGAAAAATGGTGAGAGAGGGAAGGAACACAGATTTATCCTTCCATAGTTGAGTACAGCTTGCTTGATGTAGGAAAGAAGAGGGCAAAGCTGAAGCATCAGCTTTCTAGCCCCCTAACAGAGTGTGCTTGCAGGAACTGGGAATAGTGGTCACTGGCTCCAAGCTTTTCACAGCTCTGTTTCTGGGTGCAAATTACCATGCCCAGACCCCAGAGGGTCAGGGAGAGGTGGAGCAGGACCCTGAGGTGCTGGGCCCACTGAGAGTACTCCCAGCTGCTGGCACATCAACTTCGCTGCTGCTGGAAGCATAACTTCTTTCCAAAGCACATGAGAATGAATAAAGCTCAGTGATGTGGCAAAAAAATGTTAAGGGAAGGATCTAAGGAAGTACTGTCAGTTTGGAGGGACCAACTACTGGAATGCAACACTGAGTTGGGCAGGATTCCTTGTTTTCTGTCATATGAGTCAGCCATGACTATACGTGCTTTGGTGTCCCATAAAGCTAATTACCCCTTGAAGGGCTCCTCCACATCCCATCCTGGTATTATTTAATGAAAGGGTAACATTTTCTCTCCTGTCAGCCCTTTCTGATTTACATGTTAATTTATACTATCATTACTTATATTTATGTTTTATTGATTTACTTGTTTATGGTTATGTTCACGGGACTTCATTTTTGTTACTTTAATTACTCCTCCCTTTCCCTTCCTTCTTCTGAAAGATAAATTATCATCCATCTGATCTTTCTACTCAGAAGTCAGAAGCATGTGTACTTGACTTGAAAGCTTTTCTATTTTGAATTTTCATGTAGTGCTCTTCAAAGTAATAACATTTTTCAAAAAGTATAAAATATCAAAACAACATATGAAACATATTTACAATGATTTGGGGTTTTTTTCTTCATAAAGGAAATCTGTGCACATTTCAAAAGCAATTGACCATGAATCTAAGGCAAGGATTACTGCATCTCAAAATGTTCATCAAATTGCATGCTTTCTACTGAAGGGGAATTTATAAGGCACTCTCTAACAAGTGAGGGGCTTTCTTTGCAGCTTAAAAAGGGGAAAATTGGAGAAGGCCTGTGCCTAAACTGGTTATTGTTGGTTTTGGCAAGAGTCCACCACATGGTTCTCTGTGTGACTTGGCCTCAACTGGCTCCCCAGGGTTGTGTCTGATCTTTGGTCATAAGCTGTAACCACTCAGCTATTACCCTGAAAGAGTATGGACAATCCTGAGAAACAAAGTGCATGGCAAAGCACAGAGAAGCAAGAGGAAACAAGGCAAATTAAGTTGCCACAATTCTTTTATTTATTCTTGAGGTATTTAAAGCCATTTTTCACAGTGCCTTTTGCGTTAGTAAGTTCCACCACAGTTCCTTATTGGCCTGAATTGATTAGGAAAGCAGAATTTCTCCCAAGGTTAAAAAGCAAACCTGCAGAAGAGGAAGCATGTTTTCGGTTTCAAAGGAAGACAATCAAACTGCAGAGCTGCCTTCAAGGCATAAATCTTCCTTGCCCATTAAGATTTGGGCACCTTGGAAAATCCTGCTGCTAGTCACAGCACCAGAGAGCAGAAGCTGCCAGGCAGCAAACATGCTGGCTCAGTATCTAGAACAGCTGCACTGCAAGGAAGGTTTTGCCAATCAGTTGCTGCAGGTGTTTGAGCCTCTGTGCTTGATATTTAGGATGCTGTAACACACAGCAGCTGACTTCCACCATAACTGCTTCTCTGACTTCTACCTTTCCCACAACTTTTGACTACAGAGGAAGAATATCTCGCCCAGTGGACTTCACAGGAACTCTAATACTATGTCATTCCACATTTTGAACACATCCTGACAAATATTCCTTACCTCACAGCTACTGAGGTCTAAAGACACCTCCTTCAGATTGTGATTGCAAGCCAGGCCTAATAAAAGCGCTCTGAAAAAGATCAATTTTAGAACCATTAAAAAAGGGCAGCTTTACATCATCATCATCTAAGTGATCACAGGTTAATACACCTATAATGCAAAAACCCTTTTAAAAAAAATGACACCAGCTGAGGAGTTATTTCTTAAATAACAATGGCAGCACAAACCCGTCACACTTGGAACACTCCAGCAGCTTCAAAAACTGCAGGGATGCAAGGCTAATAAAGAAACTATGAAGCTAATGCATCAACATTTAATAGCATTCATCAGAGATGAATTTTCTTCAACATCAAATGATTACAAAAGGAGTGTTCTGTTGTATGACCACAAAAACTCACTCATTTTCAAAAATTTCAGGAAAAAAAATGGGGGGTATAATATATGCAAGATGCCATGCAGTCAGCTACTTCAGCCAGGCACAGTGCCTGTAACACTCAAAGGCTGGATTGTGTTCAAGTATCACACAATTCTCCACTTTTGCAACACAACAAGCATTTACAAATTCCAAAATTTACATTCCTAGACAACAATATCTTTTGTCTTTAGGCAGGATGACAGACACATGTAGCAATGTCTGATTATGACTTTCATAAATCCACCTTTCAAATCTTTCTGAAGTTTGTTTCCACATATAAAAGTTCGTGCTAATATCACATTTGTATTAATACTGTAAAATCAGAAAGCACAACAGTATGTGTCATAGAGAAGAAGCAAACAAAACCTGTGCGTGTCTTCTAGTATCTTAAGAATAGATGTGGCTTTGAATTAATAATTCAACACAGAAAAAAAAGGACTTCTTTTCCAAACTTAATTTCAACTAAATGTAAGCCAACATAACCCAAGTGACTGATGCATGGAGATAATATCCAATCCATTCTGCTGAGCCATGTGCCTACACACTTGCTATGCAATTAGTGTGTCAAAGTTGTATTTGAAATGTGTGTGCCCTGAGCAGGTTTTTCATTTAAACTTACTCATATCTGCCCTGCAGGTATAATCATATCTGCACTATTAAAAAAGGTAAATATCTTGTGCTTATCTACTTTTTAAGCTATTAATATGCAGACTTTGAAAAAAAAGTGGAAGTTCTGCAACACTTCCTACAATTTTTTATGTGATCTTGTTTATCTTTTGTACACAAACATGTTTTCTTTTGTTCAGACTCAGTCTGGATGATGATAACTTTGCAAAGGGCTTCCTAAACATTTTGAGGAAATAAAAAAAAATATAGTGCAACCATAAAAAAGACAAAGATTACAAAAAGAGACACAGTGCTGCTTCAAGTGTGCTCTCTTCATAGGAGGGAAAAAAAGGGTTGTATTTTTTCCTAACCTCTTTCCTATAAACTCGCACTAAGAAAATCTCATCATTTCTGAATTCTTTGTCATGAAAAATCACCAGCATTCAAAGAGACTGAAGCCAGACAGATTATAATTATACTTGGCCACTATAAATCACACACATGGCAATGCATGGAGAGGTCTTGTCAACTGTGATAGATGCAGAACGCAAGAACTGGCCTTGTAATTATCATTTACATGAGAAGTGTATCAGAAATTTGTCCTGTTGTAGCACTGACACATCAAAATACAATTTTTGGCAATGTCTGTAAACGAACAAAAATGCCAACATACACTTCAATACGGAAAAGAATACAAACTGCCTCAGTTAAAAAAAAGGTGAAAAAAAGGAAAAAGCTGCAATGGAACATTAATTATATTAACTATGACAGGAATTAAAATAACCCTTTCCCCAACCACTATGTGGCATTCTCATAGTGCAGCTTTATTAGCAAACCTCTTCCCAGAAAGGCTTGACTTATACTGTACAAGCATGTTCATCTCCTTTGCAGACTGCACTGATGAACCAATACCTTTAAACTCACTGAGTGAGCACATGCAATTTAAACATACTACAACTGTTGATCTAAAGGAAGCTGAGAGGAGAAAGATCAAATAACAATTAATCACAGGAATTTGGAAATCAGGGTGTTAGGTATCTGTATTTTGTCCATTGTTTTTTTCTCTAGGTAGGCTTGATCTTGAATCACACATCCAACTTTGTGACCTCTGGTTCATGGACACAAACCAGAACTTTTCCTTTGTCACATGACAGCTCCAAGACCCACTCTGTCATACACTTCTTGACATGTGCTGATGAAAAGATGCCAGAGAAGTACTATTATGAGACATTATGTGTTTTTTTTTCTCCTTCTAGGAGTCATCTCTCTTGTGCTATGATGTAGTCTTGGCAATGACAAATAAGTCTGCCTGAAAAAAGTGCTTCTTCTTGTCTTTAACAAAGTCTATGATCTTGATTGTTCTGTAGAAGTCTTGTAATTTCTTACAGCTAAGTTTAAAAGGCTGAGCACATCCTCAGTCCTTTAACACCAGATTAACTTCCACAGGACATCTTTGAAGTGGATTAGTCAAACCATAAAGGAATCAAGAGCAAAAGCAAGGTGTACTGCAAATCATAGCTCTTTGCAGCGTTGTGAAATATACTCAGCTCAGACCAAACTAAAAATTTAGGTCAGATTAAAAGCACATAAAGAAAATTACCAAAAAATACTAACAGCTTCTGTCCTACCTCCTAGGCAGAGGTGAACACCAGCACCAGAAAAAAAGCAGCCCAGGTCAAAATGCCAGACAGCTGAGAGTGGCATGGACACTCTTAGGACCACCTGTGCTCAGCTAGACTTGGGAAATATGCCCTTTTCTGAATCTTTCTATGCTAGCGAATGAGGTTTCTGCTCTCAGCTCATCCTATGCTTCCCAACACTGCCTCTACTTTCACCAACACCTGTCAGGCAGTAACTCCCTCTAATCTAATTCACTCAAATTGAACCAGATTATCTTAAACATTATCAGCAGTAGTATTTTGCTAAGACAGATTTTGGCTGGAAAGTACTAGGAAGATATAATTTGCTGCACAGCTGGCAGATCAGGCAGTCTCAAGTTATTGGAATAAATTATTACAATAACATCTACCATGAGCATAGAGAATTGTAGAGCATTCACATGCCAAAATTTCCTTATACCCTAGGAGATACTCAACATGCCAAGGAGAAGAGCTAATTATGAACCTCAGTGTTTGTTAATTCTCATCTTTCCTAATCACTATGGATATATTCAATATATCCCAGATTCTCTTTTTCCTATGACATCAATACTGTCTTGTGTAGCAGTCATATACATCATCTATTTTTCTTGCTTCATAAAACATAGTTCCCTGCTACCCTCCACTACAGAATCAATAATTCTAAATTAGGGTTAATCACCTTCTGTTGGAAAGCACATCTGTACCACACCTTCCTAATCCTAGCAGATACTGAGCAAGCAAGACAACAACCATGAGCATCACACAGAACGAAGTGAAAGATCAGAGCTAAAATGGCTCCTATGGCTGAATGTGGATTTCAGTCCAGTGTGTTGACATAAGCATCAGGCTCTTCTCAGTTGTGCAAAGCAATAGGAGAAGAGCCAATGGGCAAAAACTGATGCACAAGAAGTTCCACCTGAATATGAGGAAGAACTTCACTGTGTGAGTGACTGAGCACTGGAACAGATTGCCCAGAGAGGTTGTGGAGTCTCTATCACTGGAGATATTCAAGAACCATCTGGATGGAATCCTGTGCAATGTGCTCTAGGGGACCCTGCTTTATCAGGGAGGTGGAACAAGATGAACCACTGTGGTCCCTTCCAGCCTTACCTAGCCTGTGACTCTGTGATGTTGTATTGTACTCTTCAATACTGAACTGCGTTGAGAAAAAAATACTCCAAAACAATATACACTGCTCTTTCCTCTGTGACACTTGTTACTTTTCTCTCCCTTAGCTTCCCCCAGATTGAATCAAAAGCTTTCCATCTGGTACCCATTAATTACTCTTTATATCTCACATCTCTGATTTTGCCATCAACTCCCATTCATTAGATAGCCCTCATTTTCCCTTTCCTTTTCTTCCTCATGAGGCAGGCTCCCAACCCCACAAGTATACATACATACATACACATATACACCTATATCCATGTCCAGACTAGGATTCTGAAACAGTTAGTGAACATGTCTGGGTGTCTGTTACAGAAAAAGTTATGTATGTTTTAATGCATATTAGCTAGGAAGACAACATTCTGGAAAAAGCCCTTTCTTGTATTTAGCCCAACAAACACAATGATTCTGACGGAATCACAGAATGACCAATCTAGATTAGACCTATCTATCTATACCTACCTTACTTTAAAACACACTTTTAAATTTTAAGTCTGAAAATTTCAACACAGTTCAAAATCACACACATCACAGGAAGGGTGACACAGTACTTCACAATTTCTCTCAGTCTGCAGAACCTCTTAGCCACAGGATGGGTGATATACAACAAAAGGATGTATTCCATTTAGCATTCCAAGAAATTTCTGCAATTGCTTTTCTCACAAAAGGAGAGCATAGCTCCATGCAATGGGTTTCTCCTCCCAAATACTGCAACAGGTTCAGTTTCATACTGGCCATTGCAATAATGCAGTCTCAAAGGAATGGCACTCACACGAGTGTATCATCCTGTTTCACTGTGGAGTAGTTTTTTTCATAAGCCACAAAGAAAGAAATACATCACCAAAAATGCTGACAGAAGCTAAACAACTGTGACATTCCCACAGAACAAAATATGATTAACAGCCTCAGCTGTGAGAGGGAAACATTTTTTGAATGTGTCACCAACACAAAACTCAGTGTTTTAATATCAATAATGTACAGTGAGGAAAAAAAGAAGAAAGCCAAATTCCTTCCTTTTCATTTTTCATATGAGGCACTCACACAACAACAATGCAAACTAGGTTCTAGGGCACAGGAGAAAACAAAATTAAAATCTTACTTTAGAGGCTCAGGAGGGAGTTTAGTTCCTGAAAGATTAATCTGCATCAAAGC